>JASAMZ010002801.1:0-50105 GCA_030248115.1 Linhomoeus sp. GSCO2_2
TTACGGTAGCTCCGTTGTGCGAACGCGCGCTGGCTGAATTGCTAAATGACGCGTCCGCGCTCTCCACCAACTCTACAGTACGATCAGTGCGCCGATAAAGTGCGACCACTGGCGGAACCTCTTCCTGATGCGCCGACATGGAGAACTGGGGAAGGAGCCGAGGCGGAGCCCCTCGAGCAGATCCCTGCGAGCGCTCCGCACCTCGAGCTGGAACGAAGACGACGATACGGACTTGCGGACGCCCTGCTGGCTGGCACCATGCCCGCGAATTACGCCTGAATTCGCCGCCTACTACAACGCCAATGCCAGCGACGAGGGAGCGTGTGGCGAGGAAGAAGGCGGAGCCAGTGCCACGGTGGGCGAACGAACAGCAGTTTCCGACGAGGCGGGATTGATCATGACCACTGCTTGACGAGCGCGGCATACGATGGGATGTGCAACAATTTCAGTGCGACATAGCCCGCGCTCGTGTCGCCCGTTCGCGCCAGCTCGCCTCGTTTGCACCGCCACGCGTCATTACCGATCTCGATCAGCGCGAACAGCAGCATCAGGAACTGCTACAGCAGCAGGCACAGCTGAGCGCGTTCACAGCCCATCAGCAGCAGTTGGCGGCGGAACAATGCCAGTTTCCAGAATCTCGCGCAGCTCACGTCTGTTGCCGCCGCCCTTGACTATCTCCGGGTACTGAACTCGCGACCCAACAGCCCGTTTGGAGGCACTACCTGGCTCTACCGCGCCCCCGTCTCCGTCGCCCCCCCCCCCCGCCCCGCGGTTGGGGAGGTTGGGCACGGGTGGGCAGGTGGCATCGCCCGCCCCGGCCGCTATCCCACCGCGCTCGAGGTTGTACCAGCAGCAGTCGCCACAGGGTCCCATGTTACAAGCGCCCCATCTGCTGTCTACACCCCCTCCCCAGACGATCACGTATAGGTCGCTACCCCATTTCTCGGGACACTACCCGGCCGCGCCGCCCGGAACTCCCCAGAGCGTGCTCCGCTCGCCAATAGTCGCGCAGCCCCGCACGGGTTCTGCCCCTCGGCCGCCGCGCAGTGCGAGCGTAGAGCCGGGAGTAGCTAGGGGAGGGCATACGAGTTCTGGCTCGCGAGGAGACCAGTCGGGTTCGGACGACCGCAGAAGCACTAGACGCAGTCGCCAACCGTCGCCATCGCAAGGCGCCTACCCGCCGGCCAAGCGCGTGGCCAGCACACGGCACGTCGGATTATTGCCACCGCCCACAGCGCCCCCTGGCGAGCCAGCGCAAAGGCAGCAGCGGCCGCCGCCGCCGTCGCGTGGAGGCATTTCGGCGAAACAGCAAACGGCGCGCACCACGACGGCGAAGTACCGAGGCAGACGGCTGCACGGCGTTGCCAAGCCAGCTGGGACGGCGACCCGAGCGCGAGGGCCTGTCCGTCCGCCCTTCCAGGGCCGCAGCCTGTCGAAGCAAGTGCGACAAATGCAGCGCCCCACGTCGATCAGCACGCGCCGTCGCACTCAGCACTACGCGAGGCAGAAGAAGCTGCTAGAGGACGTCCGCGCTGTCAGTGAAGCTTTCACTGCCACCATCGGCAGTAGAACGGAGAAAGCCACTGAAATACGCGACGAATTGCGCCGCGAATTCCTACCAGTGCGCGAAGACGGCGTGAAAGTCGACGAGCGCGATATTATCAGCGGCGACCGTCTCTCGGACATGTACTTCACGTGCACAGGTCAGAGCTTGACGGGTCTCGACCACGCCAATCGCGTATACATCACGGACGAGGCAACTCTGGAGCGCCGCTGCGTCGAGCTGATGCGTTGGATGGACCATCACGACTGCTACGTCCTCTTCGCCGACACCGAAGGCGTCAACTATCGCAGCGTCACACAGCCTTTCGAGTCGGGCGATCCGCGCGTGAAGTATCGACGGCGCGACGAGTGGCTGAAGCGCAATCCGGGCGCGAAGCCAGACGAATACCCGGGCATGAGAGGTATCGACGAGAAGCGCATTCTCTTCCGTGGGCCCAACGGAAACGAGACGTGGTCGAACGAATTCCACGCGCCCGCCACGCACTTGCAAGTCACCAATTTCGACGGCACTATCTCCATGGTGGTGGACTTGCGCTTCTTTTCGAAGGTCGACTACCGTAACCACCAGCGCTATTACTTCCCCTCCGCGCTCAATGCCCTGTTTACCTGCGAGGGCAGGAAGTCTGACGGTTCCCTGGGCAGTGCGCCGCGCGTGATGGTGATGTTTTGGGACTTCCGTTCGGACTTGACGCGCCTCTACCACACGTACGTCAACGTCTCCGATCGTCTCGTGCGCCTGAAGATACACCGCGACTTCATCACGGGCGACGAAGACATTCTCGAGCGCGACGAGTTCCGTCGAATTCTGCCCAATATGCTGATCGAGAAGCCCTACGCCGATCAAATGTACGGTCTCTATCTGTGGGCGCCCACCATTCTCGATCCGGCTGAAATGTGCGCGCACGACAATATCCAATTGGGGTTCAAATGCGCCAACCAAGACGCCAAAGCGCAGTACCCAATTCAGCGCACGGTTTCTCTCGCGAACGCGGCGACGGACGTGTTGAAGCGCGCGGAGTGGGCGGAAGCGCATAAGCTGCACGACCACGTAGTGGAGCAGTTGAGTGCCCGCGCCCGCGTCCCCAAATTGACGGATCGCCGCAAACGCGACGAGCGCAGAGGCACCGACAGCTACCGCTTCCCCTTCATCTCCTGGTGCTTCGGCCAGCGTCTCGACCAGTACGCGCAGACTCCCCACCGGAACGCGCTGATCAACTACATGGTCAACGACTGTAGGCAGATGGTCTTCATCGTGTGGTATCTCTGCCTCAACTATCCCAGCTTTGACGCCGAGACGACCGGGAAGCGTTCGTGGTACTGGGGATGGGATCGCGTGCGCCGCCACATGCGAAACTATATGCGCACGCGCCGTCACGACAGTCAGACGTGGAGTAAGACGGCGGACACGAAGGAAGGCCAGAAGGCCGACGCCGCACAGGTTCTGCCTATCGGCGGCGAGGAGGCCTCGGCTTCCGCCTCGGAGGAACGGTCGCTTGTCACGCCGAACGAGACCCTGCCCATCCCTGACGACATCCGAAAGGTCTTGCAAGAGTGGGTCAGCACTTTTCTTGACCAGGCCGACCGACGCGAATTGGTGTGCGCTGCGTCCCCGCTGATGATGCGCGGGTTCACGCTCCACGAGAACAAGTTTGGCGCGCGATACGTCGACGTCGTGCACGATCGACTGACGGCTGTCGACATCGCCAGCGACTTCAGCGCTTCCTCGCTCTCGCGCGCGCAGTTGCACTACCATATCGCCAATTACGTGCTGTTCGTGCGCGCGGCTCGCAAGGCCCTGCGAGTGGCCGTCGCCAACTACCGGTCCGTCTACATCGACAATCTGATCCACCGATTGCTGACAGTGGGTTTCCCAGACGACCCTGAGCAGTGGACGACGGAGCAGAAGGCGCTGATTCCGAATCTGGCGAAGGAAGAGGCGTCCATCATTCACGTCGATCTGCCCGCACGCAGCGTGAACGCAAGCGCCATGCTACGCTGCTACGTTGACGAACTGAAGGCGCAAGCTCGCGACTCTGAGTCCACTGTCACCCAGCTGCAAGTCAGAGTCAACGAACTGGAAGACGAGAAGCGCGGCGTGCGCGCCAAATTATCGTCCGTCTTCAGCGAGCTAGGCCAGCACATCCGTCACGGCGATACGGAAGCGGCCGGCAGTGTGTGCGATAAGCTCGCGTGGGAGTGGGGAGAAGAGGAGGAAGGCATGGAAGAGGCGCCCCCCACGGCGAGCGACGACAGCCACGAACTGCAGCAGCGCGAATTGGACGAATCCGAGAAGCAGTTGCGCGAGCGCGCCTCGGTTCGCATCGACGCCGCCGCCGCCGTTGCCGGCCCTGCCGAGTTTCGAGCGGGCGCGCAGGCCGAAATCGCAGCGCAGCGCATCGAAGCTAAGACCGAGCGCGAGAAGCGTCGGCTGCAGTTGATCGAGGACGAGGTCGAGCGCATCTGTGACATCTGGAACGACTTCCCAGACGCCAAGTATCCGCGCAATATCGCCATCGGCACGTCGTTCGCGCTCGTCCAAGACCCCGCAAAGCGCCGCCTCGCCGACCAATCAGTGTACACCCAATTGGGAACCAACCTGAAGGTGCTCAGGGAGAGGCAAGCCGCACAGGTACTGCCTCTCGGCACCATCTTCAATACTCCCAGTGAGCACCCAGGGTTGAAGTGGTCGGAGGAGAAGCTGGAGTGCTGGAAGCAAAAGGAGGGGTACGGCGGCCCCTGCCCCGTCGCCTCGGGCGAAGGCGCCCCCCAGGGCGCCGCAGAGCTGAAACAACTGCAGCAGCCGCCCGCCAGTGTGTCGGAGGAGCCTCAGGAGGAGCTCGACTACGACGAGGAGGACGACGATGGGGAGCCGGCCGAAGAGGAAGAGGGAGAAGAAGTCGAGGACGACGACGACTCAGACACTGGCCTCTACTAGCCCCCGTTGGTCAGCCCGGAGTCCGGTCTTCAACGGAGGGGGGGGGGGAGTTGTTGCGGACCTACTACGCAGCCCCCTGCCCGGTTACGTTCCCCTTTCTCTTTCCCCTTTTCCTTGTTCAAGTTGCGTTCCCTTGCCACGGTATACGGTAGTTCGGTGTCGTGAAGGAACCGTGGAAGGAGTGTTTTGTTGTGTTGCGTGTTTTCCGCTTTTGCCCGTCCCTTACTTCCAGTGGCGGAACGAGCTCCAGCCTTCACGTGATATCGTCTCACTGTGGTGCCGTTTCGTCTCAAACCATCCGTTCGAGCCGGAGTTCGCCGAGCCTACAGCGAGAGCCGCCAGAAGTCTCCCAACGCGATCGCCATCGCTGTAGTAGAGTACGTACTGGCTACTGTAGGCTACGTCATCCCCGCCCACCTGATTCCGTGATCTTTGTGGCGTTCTCCCGGCGACGTTGAAGTCAGTCGTAGGTAGGCCGCTTCTTAGAGCGTCCTATTTTCCCCTCTCGCCCCTTGCTGTCGTGTGTGTAAGCGTAGGAGGTGCGGTTTTGTTGCGTTAGGCTTGAACTGGTCTGATCAGCCAGTAAAGTCTTTTCTTCGAACCCAGCGTCTCCGCCGCACGGCTTCAAGCCCGCTCATCTACGGAAATCACCTTCGAATCACGAGTATTTCGGAAGGAAGTGACGTTGTTGTTGTCTTGCTCGGTTCCACTGGGTGGCGTCGGTTGGTGTGGCTCCAGGCTGTCCAGAAGCCTGCCACCAAGTTCCGTTTGCATTGAGCAAATATGTACGCTCACCATAGTGGGGATTGACATCAGCAGGAAGACCAGCCCCCAAGAGTCCTTCCCGCCCAGCGCCGCCTTGTGACCCAATAGGTTGGCCGGCAGAGCGCCCGCGAAGCGCAGGGCGATCGCCAGAGCAGCGACGGAGCCGCGAATCGCCTGCGGCGACATTTCCACTTGGTAGACGGGCACCATGGGCACAGTGACGATGCTGGCGCTGTAGCCAAGACCGAAGCCTGGAAAAAAGTTTGGATCAAGTCTTGGTTTCGGTTCCGATCAGTGTTGATGAAAACATACAAAACAACGTGTCCATATTGAAAATGCGACGGGTAACGTAAACGAAACTGGGAGCTTGCAGTTCTGTTTCAGTGATGATGTGACACAAAGCTCAAGCTCAAACGCTCAAGAGTTTATTGCAAATCAACCGAACACTACAACTCTGCTATTACAGTGGCGGGCGCTGAGATTTTGCATAGTCCGATAGTGTTTTCGCACTTGATTGCAATGTGGCGTTTCCGTGGCCTCTAAATTGACACTGTGACCACTTTTGTACGGAGGCGTGTTGCTGCTTCTCTAGTGTAACATCGCAGAGAAGACTAACCAACACAAAATGAAGAGGAGAATGGAATCGGCCTTTTGGGCCAGAAATGTCAGCAAGCTGCTTGCCAGCAACACAGCCGGCCCACAAAACAATAGGGCACGTCGTCTTCCTAGCCGATCAGCCAAATGGCCCGATAGAAGCACAGAGGCCACAACTCCCAAGAACCTTGAAAGGAAGAGCAGGCTCGACCACATCCAGGATAGCTCTTGGTCACTGACAGTCACGTTGTGATGAGACTGGAAGGAAAGGGTGGCACACTGGAGGGACGACGACGACGACGACGACGACGACGACGACGACGACGACGACGACGACGACGACGACGACGACGACGACGAAGACGGCGACGACTACGACGACGACGACGACGGCGACGACGACGACGACGTCGACGACGACGACGACGACGACGACGACGACGACGACGACGACGACGACGACGACGACGACGGCGACGACGACGACGACGACGACGACGGCGACGACGACGACGACGACGGCGACGACGACGACGACGACGACGACGACGGCGACGACGACGACGACGACGACGACGACGACGACGACGACGACTACGCAAGCAAGCAAGCAAGCAAGCAGACCTGTAGACTACTTCGGATGAACGACTTCAGTACTGGCTCCATGGTGTTGACGGATGCGCTCAGATATTGGAATTGAGCGCCTCCACAGAAACAGAGCACTATCGCTGCCAGGTAGGATCTGGCCGCCCAAGATACCTGCCACATCTCGCATGCAACACGTCTGCAATTGGGCAACGCTGTTTGTCACAGTGCCTAGAAATCCTAGTACGATCGTGAAAGAGTTGACTCGTCTGCGCGGGAATGCGCTTTGTGTAATGACGGCGGTTGCAGTCAGAGGGCAGATGTCGCTTTCAAACCACCGGCGTTGCCCCCATGAACTTTGTTCAAGGGCTGCACTTCACACAGATTGTGTTGGTGGAAGTTGCATCAGCGTCTTCGGCTTATCAATTCTTCGGTAACTGTTCTACATCCATCTGTCGACGACTCCACACAGGCGCCTTCGTTCTTTGTCGAATGTTAAGTTCGCTCACGAAACGCCACACCAGAATGCGTCGTTTCCTCCTAGTGTGCACGAATCGGAGAAGCTACAGAAGTGTACATATGTACTCGTGAATCGTATGCGACACGACACATCGCACGTTACACTGCCGAATTAACGAAATTCGAGTGAAACCATCAACGAATGTCAATGTCGCATCGTGGAGTCGTCACTCGACGTTCACAACAACTTGCCGCGGCCGCTCTTTGTTGCTCCTGTTGGTTCGCCTGCTCTGACTCTTCAGGGGCGTGACGACAGCGTTGTTGTTGGGACGACGGCAACGCAGCGTGTCCAGAATGGCCCGCCGACACTCCCCCATCTTCCAGAGGAAGACGACGATGTTGGAGAGGGAGTTGACACGAACGAGCAGCGTGCAGTAGAACACCAACTAAAATTGGGAGAAGAGAGAGGAGTGTCGGAAGTTTGGAAATCTGGTATCCCCTTAGATCCTGGTAGGTTAACAGTCGCTGTACCGCTAACTCGCTAACTTGGTTTTGCGGTTGAAAACCTGCTGAGAAGTGCACCGCCAACCCAAATTAGCCAAGTTAGCAGACGTCCACAGACGTCGCCAGATCTAAAGGGCTATGTTAAACATCCATCTTCTTCTAAAGGATTGGGGGGGGGGGGGGGTGAATAGGGGGGGGGGGGGGGGTCTGTGGGACAGTCATAGTATGCACTAGGAAATAACCTTCATCGAATGGAGGGCGGTCAGGCGTGCGGCCATCATGACAGTCAAGGGAATGACGTGGAACACGAAGGTGAAGGAACAGATGACTCCCACTGCAACAGTGACGGCGCGCAGGGCTTTCAGACGCTGCTGTTGAGCCTGCAGATTGGGGTGGAATCATTGGAATCGAATTGCTACAGTAGGATAGGCGCGTTGACAACCAAAGGACCACTAATCAGTGCCATTTCAGTAGACCTAATGTACCTGACTGCCCATGTTGGGCACTCGCTCCACGAAGCGTTTGTAGTTGAGCAGCAGGCACGCGTAGACTACCAAAGAGACGACGCCTCCAGCCATTGCGACGCCGTCGCTAAACGCTCGCAGCCTGGAATTGGGGCTGGAGTTAGTTCTTCTGGAGCATGCTGTCGTAGTTGTGGAAGGGGAGGGGGCTAATCAGAGTAATTACGGTTATCTGTGGGTCTGTCACATGACAATGCGCAACAGCTCTTCTACCATTCTGCGCGTTCGTTCAATACGCTCCCATATTCTATCTTCCCTGCGTTCACACACCGACCAATTAGGAAACAACAGGTAGAGACAGCGGTGGAGGCCCGCAGAGTTGTTCCAGAGGGCGACGGCAGTCGAGCCGAGCCACACTATAACCACGTAGGCGAGCAGGCCGCAGAGTAGCTTCCAGCCATAGCTGTTGCCCAGTTCGAGATATTGACTGTAGTAGGCGACTGCCATGAAGCGATCGACGCTCACGTATGCTAAAGACAGGCCCACGGCTTGGCGACTGGCTGCGCCTAATGCTAGCCAGGGCTGGGTCAACAGAAGACATCGGAGAGCGGACATGGGTGGAGAAGGAAGGGAGAGGATGTCCCTGCAAAGTTGCGAATGCGGGACAATATAGGTAAGACAAGACGAATGAGTTCCACACGGTGCACTGTCGTTGTGAGGGCGTCTCTGATAGATGACGCACAATACGTACGGTACTGTACATATAATTTCGTTCCTCATTTATAGCTGGAGTAGGTAGGATGACGTTTGGTAAGGGTTGGCCGTGTTACAATTCGAAGACGGCGTTGCAGTCTATGTGTGTCGTTTGTGTTACTCCTGTGTGTCGCATCTAGCTGTGAAACTCATACTTACATACTTGTAGGTGGAGTAGCCGTAGCTCGTGAAGGCGAACAGTCCGTAGCTCAAGTCCGCGACGACGATCAGCATCAGGACCAATACCTGCAATGCAAGTGCAGTAACCAGTGAAACTTCTCGTATCTGTACTCAGAGCATATGTACGTGGAGCTAAGGAAAAGTTGTGCGGTCGTTTGTACATAGCTGTAGTATGGCTAATGGCTTGTCGGTAGCCGACTGGTTTGGTTTTGTTGTCTGTCTCTGGATAGCAGCGTATTGTGTGTACCTCTTTCCTCTGTCGCAGGTGTCGAGTGCGCAAGACGCTGAGGAGAATCAGCGCGTTCAGCGTCACCATGAGCGCGCCCTGAGAAAGCACCGCCGCCCTCTCGTAAGGACTCCAACTAGTTTTGGGCCTTCCAGCGAACTTCGGTCTCATTGGAACGGTTTCGTTAGACTCCATACTTTGTTAC
Source organism: Linhomoeus sp. GSCO2_2 (assembly GCA_030248115.1). Lineage (NCBI taxonomy): Eukaryota > Metazoa > Nematoda > Chromadorea > Monhysterida > Linhomoeidae > Linhomoeus > Linhomoeus sp. GSCO2_2. The sequence goes on from JASAMZ010002801.1 coordinate 9,231, forward strand.
CCAATGACAATTAGCGAAGTGGAGTCGATATTTTATACAATATCGCCCGGCGCTCGTCCGCTGACGTGGGAAGTGGGAGGATGAAGAGGATAGAAGATGTCGAATGTGCCTGCAGGCGACCAATCAATTTATTAGCTCTCGGGTCGACTTGGCTGATCCCTGAAGCGACCTTTACAAAGGGTCCGAATTAATCAGCTCGCGATATCAGGTAGTCCACTCATATAGAGCAGTGACAACTTTGTTAGAGCAGCATTGTCGTCACAACACAAACCTTTCACCGAGCGCGACACTATGCACTCGCGGTTGAAAATGTGAAGCATATACTTGAGAAAGGGCGGCTCAAGGTACTTTTTTCTGAAAGGTACGATAGTAACATAGGTCTTGACATGACTGAACGCCTGACTGACTAGGTACGCGACTTCGTCTCAGTGAGAATAACAATTTCGCCAAATGCACCTGCGCGCTAGAAAGTTGTGATTGTTGAATACAGGTTCCAACTTTACAACATGACACCCTTCCACAAGCGAGGGAAACCTTCTCTACCCAGCTGGCTCCATGAGCAAGCTGATTGCCAGACCGGATTATCTCTACAGGACGCACGTTCACAGCGTTCTAGAGTTAGAACGTCCCGGATAAGTGAGACACTACGCGCACACAGAGGGGCAAAATAGAAAGCAGATGCTGCACGCACAGTGATTGACGGCGGGAATTTGTTCTGCGAAAATAGATTGAAGGTTGAACAGACAGTTGCAGCCTATGTGCATTGTAGTTGATTGTTGTTGGCTCGCCAGACGCAGGCCACAACTTGCCAGCCATTCTCCCTTTTGTCTATCGTGTGCAGGCTTCTCGTCACTCCAAGAATAACTCTCGCACCTTGCACTTCAGAGCGTGCTCGTCTTTCCCAACACGGCTCGAGTCCTCAACGTCCACCTCCAGCCTTCCACCGAAAACAGGGGCCCATTGCACAACAGTTGGGGTGGGGGTGGGGGGCAAGCGAACTTATGTACTCTAGTCCATTCAAGAAAGGTTGGCACTGGGGGGTTATTTGAGTCTGCAGACTTAGTGCTTCGGGAAAGCCAAATGATTTATGCATCGTTGGATACCCCTGCCGGAGTGTGTTGGCGCGGTGCGTGTTTTGCCATAACCACGAGTAACGATGCCCCGTGCGGTTCCGGCCCTGGCCCTTGCGAGTTTAGTTAGACTTTGGCTCTCTTTAGTGTGTTCTTTTACGACAACGATTACAGCCCCACTGGGCAACAAGAGTAGAACTCGGAAGAAGAGAACTGGAAGAAGAGAGAGCACTTGTGTCACTCCGCGCCGCCTATTTATGCGTGAAAGATCAGAGATAAGCGCGGCGCAGGAAACTGGCCTGAGGACAGGTTGAGACGTCCTGGGGACTCTAATCTACATAGAGGCCACATCAAAGGACTTACTGCAACTAGACAGCGAGTAGAACCATACTGCGCGACAATCATGAGAACGACCAACTCCAGGCGGCAGAACAATAGAGGCCCACGACAATGCATACAGCAACTGTGAAACATATGTAGCACTCAGCTAAATGAACGATAGTTAAACTTACTTACGCTACAACGTCACACCTTCACTTACCTACGCTACAACGTCACACCACGCAACACGCACCGGCTTGAGGCGCACATAAAAAATTCGAGGTTTTGCGAAGGGTGCTCGATTTTGATAATTTTTACACCAGTTGTACCCCAAGGTGTCCTGATATCATATTTCAAGCTTCAGCAAAATCAGTTTGCCACAGCGTTAGTTATGGGCTGCCGCGTACACCCTACTTTGGCCCAAAATGGCCAAAATCGCCGAAATCGGCCAAAAAGGGTGCACTTTTTTAACAACTCAAGAAAGAAACTGCCAAATTTCTTTAAACTTTCTGCTTGTCAACTAGGATCAATTGTCTACACAATGGAACAATCCCCATCTTATTCGGTTGCGACACGCTCGAATACGACTCATTCAAAAAGACCCTACTTTTGGCCGAAACACCGCTTTTCGGCCGACTGGACAGCCTCAATCCGGTAGGCGTCGTTTCGGCCAAAAGTAGGGTCTTTTTGATTGAGTCGTACTTGAGCGTGTCGCAACCGAAAACGATGGGGTTTGTTCCATTGTGTAGACAGTTGGTCCTAGTTGACACACAGAAAGTTTGAAGAAATTTGGCCGTTTCTTTCTTGAGTTATTAAAAAAGTGCACCCTTTTTGGCCGATTTCGGCGATTTTGGCCATTTTGGGCCAAAGTAGGGTGTACGCGGCAGGCCATAACTAACGCTGTCGTGAACCGATTTAGCTGAAATTTGAAATGTGATATCAGGACACCTTGGGGTATAACTGATGTAAAAAAATATCAAAATTGCCCGCCCTGTACAAAACCTCAAATTTTTCATGTGCGCCCCAAACCAGTGCGTGTTGCGTGATTATGGCAAAACACGCACCGCGCCAACACACTCCGACAGGGGTATCCAACAATGCATAAATCATTTGGGTTTCCCGAAGCACTAAGTCTGCAGGCTCAAATAACCTTCAGTCTCTGCCGTTCTTGAATGGACTATAATAGTCAGGGATGACCAAACTGAAACTACCTCGTGGGCCTAATCCGCTACTGTGTGAGCTACAGCTACCCGGGCAGGCTAAAACTTTTGGTGAAAGTGTAAAACTTAACAGAGTATGTGTCTTAGAAATTTTGGTTCGAACGGCTGCAAAACGCTCAAGAACGACGCCCTGAAGGTTAGGGCCCAAGTTTTTTTGGCGCACGCTGTAGTTTCGGTTTCAGTTGCAATACTCGAATGGCCGCCATATCTACACTGACACTGATACTACAACTGAATTGAAATTTCATACTGATACTCAAACTGAAACTAAACGAGTTCACGTCATCCTTGCCAATGATCAAATTCCTTTTGTGCACTGGGAGTTTCGGACGACGTCGTTGTCGACCTCTTTGCTCAACGCGTCGATCGCCATGGTCGCCAACTGGCAGCGCCGTCTCAACGCCAGCTCGGGAAGCCTTCGATCCAACTCGGTGTTGGCCGACTACGGCGCCGGCCTGCTGACCGCGCTGATGCGCTGCCGAGCCGAGCAGTTCGCGGACAAGGACAAAAGGGAAGGCGCCACTTGTCCCAATGCGGCCCGATGCGCGGCCGACGTCGCAGCCGCCACCAGACTGGAGGACTGGCGCCTAGCCAATCCAAGCTGGACGCCGGTGGAAGGCTCTTGAGACTGGAGCTGCTCATTCGAATCGGATTGTTGACGTTACCTTTCAATCGTCGTTTGCTCTTCCCTCCTCGCTCTGTAGTCAGCGGTTTTGTCGTTGCATCGTTGGACGTTCAGTGGTTGAGGTGATCGGGGTGGCCAATAGAAACTTAAACTATTCTCAGCTTCAGTTTCTGTCACAGTGTTTCAGTTTCAGTCACAATCAGTTGACTGGAACTGAAACAATGGAAACTGGTACTGCTTCCATAACTGAGACTGAAGCTGAAATTGAATCGAAACTGGTACTGATTCCATAGCTGAGACTGAACCTGAAACTCACAGCTTAGTTTCAGCTATTTCAGTACCAAATCTTACCCAAATTCAGCATGTTGTCGGAAACTCTTTTCGGCTTATCTTTAGGTTCAAATAATATAAAAGTATGCTATCTCAAGATTAGAAATCGCTTCTTCGTTCACTTGATATTGTCTCCCAAGAATAATTTGAGCAATTTGTTGTGACTTCTGAAACTTCAATAACTAAAACTCAGTTTCAGTTGCCGGAACTGAGACTCGAGGTCGAGAGGTGGCATAACCGATACTGAAACGAAAACTATTATGAGTTCCTCTTGGTCAACTTGTGAAACTCGCTCCGCGCGCCCTGAAATCGGTCACCGGTCGCGTTAAGCCTAAGCTTCAACCCGCCAGACTGCGACGCCGACTGACTCTTGTGGACTGTGGGCGCAGGGCGAGCCTAAGCGTAGCCTGCTTTCAAAGGAATATTCTGTGTCCGAAAGAAATGTGAAGAAACAAGGAAATTGGTCATTACCTGATGCAGGAAAAGGAGTATTAAAAGTATTAATTAATCCCGTATTTTTAAAAATTTTTCTTTTGGACTTTTGCCCTTTGTCTCACAGCAGCAGAATTTTAAAGCGCGTTGTTCTAAACGAAAAGCGCATTGTTCGAAATGAAAAGCGCATTGTTCAAAATGAAAAGCGCTTTGTTCAAAATGAAAAGCTGCTCCGATATACATAGCCCCTCCATGATGCTGGCGTTCTTAAAAGCGCATTGTTCTAAACGAAAAGCGCAATGTTCCAAATGAAAAGCGCTTTGTTCAGAATGAAAAGCGGTGCCAGTTAAAAGCGCATTCTTCTAAATGAAAAGCTGTAGTTACGAATTAAAAGCTGCAAATAATTGTCCCCTTTCTCTACTTCGCACCCGTACTCTTCCACAAGGTAAGCAGATACGCACAGCCATGGCGATCCCAAATAGACAGGACAGGGTGTGAGGCGCGGATTACTCTACCCTCTTAGGGAGAGGGTGGCGTCAACACCTAGGGCGAGTGTTGGTTGGTAACCTTCCAACCCTCCCCCCCCCCCCCCCCCACCCAGCCATCCAATGGATAACCCCCCCCCCCCCCCTCTTTCACTATAGAGTCATGTCGTGGCCACGAGGTCATGGATACCGTAAATACCCTCCAAAGTCGTAACCAAGGGCATGGGCAGCGTCTCGCAGAAGACGGGTGGGGGGAGGGGCGCTTGTTGGAGTATTTACGATAGTCACGATCACGAGGTATGTACGCGAGGCACGCAAGCGCCTCGCACTGCAACAATCCACACTTACCACACTCCTCCAGAACGTCACGGTCAAGCACATCGCCATCGTTCGCCATCCCGTCAAGCGCCTTCTTTCCGCCTGGCTGGACGTCTGTCAACCGAAGGCCAACCGGACCATACCCAGGAAGATGTCATGACGGCGACGACTAACACATACTTCTTATGCAGCGTGGTAGTGACATCAGGTGGTTGCTGTGTTTTCGTATATAGGTGCTACGGTTGCGGAAGCGACCTGGCCTGCTTCGTTCGCCACAACTACTGGCAGGTGCTGAGGCACGCCTACAGGCTGCCGCTGCGCCGATGGGACAGAGACTGGCACTTCCATCCCCAGGTCGCGTGGTACATACAGTAGGTACCCAATTACATAGGTACATACATTGGTATATGTACATAGGCACATAGGTACGGCCTGAAAGCGGAGTGCTGTTGCGTGGAAGTGCATCATTGCTATTGCTATCCATTGTCAGCCATTGGATATCGTTGATCAAAGCAACTCATAACTTGTTTCGACTCTAGCTGCTATGCAGCATGAGAGTACAACCTTTAAAAGTGAACCTTACAGCAACTTCAGGCGTGGTACTGCCAATTCGCGACTCGGCGAGCAGACTACGAGCTTCTGCGCTACGAGCGCACCAAGTGGAGCTTCTTCGAAAGGCTGCTGGAGGTCCTCAGTGAACAAGGCGTCGATTCCAAAATTGTGGAACAAGTTCGGGCCGTTTTCAAAGAACAGAACGTGGCGCGGCAGCGAATTTCCATGGGCTACCACTCAATATCATCCGCGTGGGGTCGCTTTGATTACGCGTAATACTCCGCTCAGTTTGCTAGCCAAATGAAACAACCCGACGTGTAATACGAGCACAATAACCTGTGGAAATTCGCCCGCCACGCCACCTATCGGAAGAGCGAGGCCGTGCTGAGATATCTGCGCTTGGAGTGAGGCCCCACACCTTCTGGAGCTCATCTACAGAACCTACGCGCTGGACTTCGATTGGTTCGGATACTCCACGAGATGGAAGCAGACGATGACGCCTTCCTTGATCGAGCGTGACGATTGAGTGTGATTCGAGGCGCGGTTTCTGCAGCGCTATTATGTAGTTTTGGAGGCGAGGATACTATATGTAGCACCATTTCAAATGGACCAGCTAGACACACTTCAAACGCGAAGTGAGCGTCGATCAGTGCCCAGTAACAACAACAAACTGTCGCAACAACATCAGCGAACACCCACCATTAATTGTTGTTGTGCCACTCGAGTGCTGCAAGAGCCGCTTAGGCTTGAGCCGCGCTGACGATTTAGTGCTGACGCTCTTGAGAGACCTGTAGAGAATGGTGCTAAATTGAACTGTCATGTTTCTAGCGCGCAAACGGCAGAAGCAAAGGGTTACGATTTGTGCTGCGTTCGCCCTGCTCGCCGCGGCATCTTTGATTATGATGGGACTGAGGGAAGGTGAGGCACATTTACCCTGAACTCTGAAGTCAGTGATTACAAAGTTTTATGTACATTTGGTTCAACACACATGTACTTCATTGCTCTGTCTACAGGTGGGTAGCGTACATACATAGGAATGTTTTAACTCAGAAGTAGATGAACAGCCGAGTTTCTAGGAGGGGTCTTGATTTCTTAATTGGTAGTTTGATGAAGTCGCAAGTATTCGAGTTGCGTAGTAGAAATTGTAAATACTTATACAATTTGTGAATAAGGCGCGGTCTCCACAGATGCCATGATATGCATCACTACTGACTGACAGTCACATAAACCCGTTTCAATCACGATGGCATCCAGTTGTAGCACTGCACAGTGTAGGCGAGGCAGTTTATCTCAATATTGGTTCTCGTTTCACGGTCTTTTAGGCTGGCGGAGTGCAATGCCATGCCCTGCAAACAGGACTGGCATGAGACTGACCCACTTTCGGTTCTCGATTGCTGAAAAGGATCTGTGCAGAAGACGAGCGCCACGTCTACTGATCGTAGTGCACACGGCGCCAGAGAACTCGGTTCGACGGGCGATCATTCGAGACACATGGGGCTCCGTTGCGTCACAAGAGGAGGTTTGGTTGGTTAATTTGAGAAATAGAATGACTCGTGAACGCGCAATGAGCTTTAGCTAAACTGGGTTGGACTTTGCTCACTTTGTCGCAGTCAGTTAGATAAGACTAAGCTGGCAACGAATTTTACGAGGGCGCTTCATTCGCTCCTTTGTCTGTGCAGGTTCTGCGGTTGTTCTGTAGTAGTAGTTTGCACAAATCCAATCAATGCCTTCGCTCAGACAAACTCGACAGTAATGTTTGCCCTTGGCCGACCGACGAACGACCAACTCCAAAAGGCCATTGGAAACGAGAGCGCTTGCCACCGCGACATTGTGCAACAAGACTTCGTCGACAGCCGACGAAACCTGACTTTCAAGGCGCGTCTTTGGGCAGCCATCAATTTGCGCACCAGCTTCGTCTAAAAAAGATATTTCAGAGTATGATGTGGCTCAAATGGACGTCGCTTTACTGCAGCAAAGTTGAATTCGTGCTCAAGACGGACGACGATATGATTGTCAACGTCTACGCGTTGAACGACTTCCTCGCGAGACACAGGAAGAGAAGTCCTAGTGTCTCGACCACCCTGATTGGCCAAGTCTGGGAAAGCGCCGAGGTCAATCGAGACCGGAGTTTTCAGTGGTGGGCAGAGCTGTAGGTACCTTGCAGCACGCATGGAACATTTGGAACAGTCAAAACTTTCCTCAGGCGCGTGTCAGAGGGCGAGTTCAAAGAGACGAAGTTCCCGACATACTGCGCCGGACGCGCCTACATCCTACCCGGCTATTTGGTGCCTCGAATGCACGAAGCGTCTCATTCGGCACAGTTCATCTGGGTATGGATACATACTGTAGTGATGGCAATTCGGAAACCGGGTAAGTACTTACCCGGTTTTACCCGGTTTCTGAAAACCGGGTATACTTACTTCGTACTTACCCGGTTTAGTTTTGCGTACCCGGTTTTACTTTTACCCGGTTGTTGGCCGAGTTTACTTACCTGGTTTCCGGCCGAAAACCGGGTACCTGGTTTACTTACCCACTACCAAAACTTGGGTAATAAACCGGGTAAACAGTTGTCATTTGCTACTTCTGCTCAAATATTCTTGCCTGTTATGTGCGCAAAATCAAATTACAGCATTTCTAGTTGAATAGACTGCAACTTCGCGCTCCCAAATTCTCAAATTTAGGTAAATTGACAGCATGTGAAGTTTTACAAAGAGGACTCCAATTTGTTAAGAATCTGCACCACCAAACGACAGTAAGGACAATGTTTCAATGATGAAAATACCGTCGTCATCTTCGTACATTGTGTGACTGGCTTCTGGTAGTCAGCGTGCTTCTGGAAGTTCTGCATTCGGGTGGTATTATCGACACTCTCGTCTCCTTTGGCTGACGTTAGTAGAACGTCAAAGTTGCTTTAACTTATTTTGCTTCGTTTTACGAATTACAGATGCTCATAAGTTTACGGTATTGAATGCGAAGTGAATGTATGACTTCTCGAAGAACATAGGTGTTAACAAACGCGATAATTTTGGCTTTCTGACTAGCAGAAATCGAGATTTCTATTTGAGTTACTTACCCGGTTTACCCGGTTTTATGTCAAGTACTTACCCAGTTTTCGAAAAACTGGGTATACTTACTTGTACTTACCCGGTTTTCAAATTTCAGATTTTACTTACTTTTACTTACCCGGTTTTAAAATTCTCAAAGTTGCCATCACTAACATACTGTGCAAATCTGCTGTGCTGTGCTGTGCTGTGCTTATGCTGTGCAAATCTCTTCGATGAGACAACGAACAAACAACTTCAATGAGACAAGTTGTTCAATGAGACAATCGATTTTGATCCGTTCAGATTACTTCAGATTATTGTGGCTAAATGGCATAGCGGCGTTACTGAACACATCACTGAAGACCTACAAACTGTTGCAACCCGCAAGTGCGCCTCAATGCATTTCTTCAATTCACAGCTGGAGGACGTCTTTACGACCGGAATGCTTCCAAGACACCTCAATCAGAGCCTAGGGAACCGACTCCATTACAAAGATATCGGTGGCCGCTTCTTCGAAGGCGACAGTGAAAAGGCCAAGATGAGACTGGCCAGCGGCACTGCCTTCTTTTATCACCTGCCCACGCAGGAGGCGCGCCTGGCGATTTGGAGTGAAGTGGAAATACGGCAAATATTCGTTCCGATTTAATGATTACATGGCGTTGCGCAAGAGATGAATTCTGGCGCTTCGCGAAGCGTTCTCTTCTGCTCGAAATTTGCTTTGGCTTTATATTGTAGAGTGCGTTTGCACGTAGCATCGCTTCCTTCATTGTTAACCATACTCTACAACGTATTTAAGCCGTTGTGATATCTGTGTGTCACGTGTTATGGTTGGTTGACGTGCTCTATTGCACTTTCAGTTTTAGGCGCCAGGCCAGAGCTCTGCTTACAACGTTGTTGTTGTTGTCTTCGAAAGACGAATCCCATTTCTACTGACGTCAATCGGCCGGCGCGAATCGAACGGGGCGCGTTCGTCGCCATATAATTGACACTAACTGATCCGTACAGGCGTTATGGTTTGGCTTGGTAGCAGTTGGTAGGGACCCTAGCGGCAGCGACGACCGGCAAACATCTCGCGCTTCGCCTGTGACCGCGCGAAAGTACACCCACGATTGTACCATCGTGAAAAAAAGCTGGCCATGTTTGTTGCCATGCGCAAGTTAGCTTTGTGTACGAGTGTCGACGAGCACGCTTTGGCGACAGAGGACGTCGGCTACGATTAGGCTTCTGCTACAATCAGTGCGTACAATTTGCAACTTCGCTAAAAGAGCGGCAATGGAAGAAGCCGTGAAACAGTGACTGTACACCGCACACAGAAACCGTTTGAGCGAACATGAAGAGTCACAACCGCCCTCGAACGCACACGCATGTTGTACACCCATGTACACGCGCTGTAAGTCTGTACACTCGGAAATGGCCAGGTAGCCACACAAGATAGTAGGTTGTAAAGGGTGGTACCTCTATCACTGGGCGTCACAACTTCACACCTACCTACATATATCATCTCAACAAGTATTCAAAGTTGTCGGCGTTGCCTGTCTTGGCATCTGGGCCGGCGTCCGCATACCGTATACTGCGCAGGTAACACTGGCTGCCCCAGGTGAAGTCGAACGATAGACAAGTGGATTCGGCCACGCAGGCGTCCATGCAGAGACTTGGGGTGGACGCACCGGAAACGGGATTCGAAGCGCCCGTTTGGTATCCCAAGATGTAGCTGTTCGCTGTCTTCAGCCAGTGGTCGCCTGGAAGACAGAGCAAACTCTTTTGTTAGTAGAGACGGAGCCACAAGTTCTAGTGACTCTGGTTTGAATTCTAGGCGGACAGTAATTCTAGAGACCGTTCTACTTTGTCAAGCGTTGCTTTTGCAGACTACTGTAGATCTGCTTATATGTAGTTCTCTCTATGCACACGCCAACAAGCCTTCTTCCACCCACGCACGTCTCTGGAGGTCGTAGTGGACCATGCGGAAGTTGGTGTTGGAGTAGGCGTCGTTGCCCGCCTGCGTCAACTTGACGTCGTGCATCCAGCACTCGAAGTCGTCCGTGTCATAGGTCATGGAGAGACAGTCGGGCTCCGCTATGCAGGCCGCCTTGCACAGCTCGAGTGTGGTGGCCCCGGGAGCGGGATTCACAGCGCCGGCCTTGGTCGAGCTCCCGCCGATGGAGAAGTCTGGTGTAGGGTGCCAGTCCTCGTCTGAAGAAGGAAGGGAGCATGCATTTGTGTGTAGCTTGAGATGGAAACTAAACGCAGTTGTTGCAACGCACTGTGAATCCTTCAATAAGCCCCCCTCCTGACCTCGTCCATGGACACCGTAAATACTCCAGTAGCCCCCTTCTGACCTCGCCCACGGGCACGTTGTCTTTGAAGTTTGGGAAGGGGCTTACTGGCGTATTTACGGAATGTGCACACATGTGTGTATGCAGATCGTACACAAGTTTTGCCCACGCGTGATTCCCTACTACACTCGTCATCACCACTACACCTTTGAACCAAATGGCAGTTGATGACTCACGACAAGTGGCCTGGTAGGTCGGCTGCGATCCATTGCGTCTCCACATTCCAGTGGTGTAGTCGCAAGCCAGTTCCAGTTGACTCTCTCCGATCGGTGGGGCTTCTGTACTACCATCGAGGTGGTACAGCACCTGAACGAGACGCCACTCTCTGTCACTGTCTGGAAGAGCGCACACAAACGACCTATGGCTAACCTCAGCGTGGTACAGTAGTGGACAAGTGACAGTTAGCGTGTCCCAAGCCATCTGTCCAGTTGCAGTAATCGTCGGAGTCACATAGGGCGTTCCAGAGCCATCTGAGTCGATCTGCAGAATGGGAAAGCACTGGCGTCCCAGGTGCTCCCAATGGACGTTGTTGGCCACTGTACAAGGGTCTTGTTGGCTTTCAGCGGCGTTGCCAAAGCCAATGTCGCGCTTGAAGCACAGTTGGCCGTTTCTGAAGTCCACTGAGAGGCAGCGAGTGTCATTCTTGCAGCTGCTGAGGCAGTCTTCCAAGGTGGAGATCCCTGAAACGTTTCGACCGGTTTTAGTAGTGATGATAGCCCCTTATGAACGATTGGACAAACGTGTCCAAAGCGGCATGGGACACTAGAGGTTGCCGGATGTTCCAGGTTGCCTGGAGTTACGTAACCTGTGACGAAGGTTTAGTGAAGGCAACGAGGCGCCCACAACGTTCGCTCGATTGAACCGATGTCCACCAGGTTGGAAAGTTAGTCGATTTGTGGAAAGGTTCTTTAGAGTGCCAAATCTCAACCAGCGGTGTTGAGTAGATCCCGAGAAATAAATATCGTGATGAACCTACCGTATCCCTGTCCTCGCTGGCCTCCGCCATACACTACTACGTAACTCCAGGTAACCTCGGACATTCGGCAAAATGGCGTTACGGTAATTCCCATAACATTTCATTCATAATGGGGCAAAAGAGACCACAGTAATTGCGCAGACGTACGCAGTACCGTACCCTGGACTGGCCCGCCTGCATAGTCGTGACCTTCGACGCAGACTCCGCTTGTGCGATTGAACAACGGGTCCTGGTGTTCTGAAGAGCATTGCCCATAAGTTACTCTCATCGCATGAAGTACACTGTAGTTGTGCAAGCCCACCGCAAGTGACGTGGTTGATCAATCGGCCGCTGTAGCTCCAGTCCCCAGTGGTGCCACAACTGACGTCGTCTATTGAAGTGTCGACAGCTAGTGTTTCCATCGGTGGCGTCCCAACTTGGTACACGACGATCGCTGTGCTGCCAGACGGGCATCCAACCGTGGCCAGTGTGCCAACAGGATAGACGTTCATGTAGCTGTTTCTGTCATAGGACGCTGGAGTGACAACTGGGGCCATGTCGCCTCCACTGGCGAATGCGGGCACGGCCAGGCAACCTGTGCCGACTGAACGTGACAGCTACACCTGTCCAGGTACATGGAACTCCACTTGACTCTCGCCTCACCGTCCGTTGGGTTGCGACCGATGAAGTAAAGGCCACCGAAAGCGGTGTCTACAACCATTGAAGTTCTCAGCAGCTCTTCGTCTCTGTAGAAGAGGCAGCGGTCTTTGCTGGAGTCGATAGCGAACGCCCCGCAGTCGTCGTCGGTGAAGCAGTGAACCGAGCAGACCGCTAAAGCAGAAGTTTCGTGAAATCTTGTTGTGACAACATGTTTTCAATGGTTCTGCTTCTAAATCGCCACCCACCTGGCATTCTATACGCTTTGACTTCCAGTGCGCCAAGAAGATTTGTACCAGGGGCGAAAAGGCGCCTGTACTTTCCGACAGACTTGTAGACCTTCCCAGTTAATGGAGCGGTGCGCCTCAGATAGCCTTCAAGAATGTAACAATGCTGTGGCAATTCAGGGTAGTGGCAAACGTTTCAACTCTAAAGGTTCCACTCACTATTCGCCACATGAACAGCCGTCTTCTGACCAAATTCCGTGCACGGAAGGATTAACCCTTTGACCGCTGTTGTCCGATAGCATTTGCCTTCACCAAGAGTGAAGGTAAACGAGGTGCATCGCGCCCCTTCTGCCTCGCAGAGAAGTCGACACAATTCCATGGACCATTCGTTGGAGATCCGCTGGTAGGAAGTGATTTGGTAACAAGCGTCCATGGGTGTGGCCCAAGAGGCTAGAATTGGTGTGGCTATAAAGTGTGATGTTAATAAAACGCAGCACGTTGTAGAATTCGAGACCACTACAGTCTTCTAAAGATTTGATTGTCTCCAATAATTCTCTTCTCTAATAATTTAGCGGAGGATTTGCCCAAATCTACAGAACGAAAGAATAGTTCCTAGGTCTCCACCTAATAATGAGAATTGTGCTGAAAATAGCGCCGATTAGTGTGGAACGGATATAACCTGCATGATTGCAGTACCCCTAACGACGAGTAACCGCAAATCCATCGAGTTTGATTTTAATTGTACGATTGTGAAGCATCGAAATATTAATCCCTCCCTGGAATTACTAGAAAGCATACGGCAAGCGTTGAACGGAAGCCTGTCACAAATGTTTATAAGTGTACTTACATCCAAAGTTGGCCTCTGCCCTCTCCATTAGAATGCTGTCCAACGTTGTCTGATCTATATCCCCAGTCGGTATGTCGACTTTCTTAGTCGCGCTGAGCTCGCACGCGCCATCCGAATGATAGACGATCGCGCGACAGTCGAAGCCCTTCTCCTGTTCGCAGCTTGACACGCAGCTTTCAATTGTCGTTCCGTTGATTCTCAAGTCTGAGTAGCCATCAACTAGACTTGCGCTGATCGCTGGCTGCCAGACGACTTTGGCCGCACATAGCGCTGTGAAAACTTGCACCAACAAAACTGAATTCAGCATGCTGAGCGCGATCGAAATTGTCTCTCTATCTCTCTTGTTGATGTCAGTTCGCGGGGAGTTCGATAGAGGAGTCTGAGAGACGAGCGGCGTCAAAACAAAATCCCCGGCCGTCAAGTCGTCGCCATGGCCTCTCCATGGAACGGGGGGCGCCGGCCGAAAAGGCGGAAACGCCACGGCACCGACAGGTGCGAACGAACGGACGTCACTCGCGACCTGGGACTGAATATGTCCGGTGTTGTTGTTGATTTCGCTGGAAGTTTACATGCCCGCTGAAACCACAAAGACTACAGAATTGTGCTGGGAAGTGAGCGTAGAGTCCGGGGCGGAATCTGAAGCTCACGTGCCTCAGTTACTACATTGCGCTGTAAACATTTGACTACCTATTGCGTACGTGATCGAGGCGACTTCAGCTGTCAGTCACGTCACACAAGGGCTACTGTGCCAGTCTATACATGAGCTGCTGTTTTGAGCGCGCGCTCTGCTTAGACTGAGAACTTTGACTACCTATTGAATGCTTAAAATTGTATGCGATGGCACCGTGGCGATTGTACTCATCGTCCCGACCCGAGTCGAATGTTCCAATGTGTGACGCATACTGTTTTGCCAACTCTGATGCCGTCTGACGTTGGGGAGCGTCATGGCGCAACCGCAAAACAGGCTGCTAGAGCTTAGAATACTGTGCCTATTCTCTAACCTCAACCGCTCCAGTGCAACCTCGCAGTGAATGCCCTTTACACGCAACCATCACTAGTAGTGTCCCATCTGACAACGCAGTGAAGCTGGATCCTTCTGATGAAAGCCGTCTACTGTACGTACAATGGAGGTAGAACCCGGATCACGGGGCCTATTCGCAGGCCAGACGTCCCACTTGCTCTCCATTGACGTACCACTTGTCCATCGCGCCGCAGACCAGGTCTCCGGTCAGCGCTGCTGCTGGTCCACCCATATCATAGACTGCAAGAGTCCCGGTCTTGCAAACAGGCGTTGCAATAGCCCCGGACGGGTAGCGGTCGTTGGTTCCGCCGCTGTAGGTGGTCGTGTCGAACTGCAGGTGGCTGGAGTCGAAGCCGTCGTTCATCAGGCGCTCCACGCCGTGGCACTCTTCCCCTGAGGAGGAGAAGGAGGATTTGAAAGGACACACTACACTACTGCCTGGATGAGCCGGGACAATTCAGAGAGCATCCTTTGTCCGAACTTCTTTTGGGCAGCCTAGCAATTTTGGCCCGTCTGTATGACTGCATGTGAAAATTCACCGAACTCGATGGACAATTCTACAGCGGACAAAACTCATTGATACTTACGCACCTAAATTGTCAGGGTTTTCTCTGTCGAATGCAACAAACCGCGTCAAGAAATTCGCTCCCTTGCTCGAGTTATTCAAATTTATAATGTATAAGGTAAGTCGTGGACACCCTGTATTTCTCGCTGCCAAGTCAAAGGTGATTGGTTCCTAGGTGAAAACTCCGTCAAGCAGCCATTCAGCGTTGATTTGGAAGCGGAGCGGAGAGCGCCACCTCATTTGGTGGATTTTCACAGACAGTGACGCAGGCCGCGTGAAGCACTATGCCTTGATTTATGAGTTCAGATGGCAACTCGGTCAACACTGAAGAATGGCAAGTTCTAGACAAAGATGCCAATTTCCACAAAGCTGACACCTCCGCAAGTGATCTTGTGGACCGGCCAAGTCTCGTACTGCCCCAACGAGTGCAGGACCCCCGTGGTGCCGCTCCAGGCGCCCGCCACGCAGTCGAGCAGGAAGCCGCGCGTCCACTTGCTAAAGAAATCGCCCGGGATTTGATCTTCTTGTCGACTTCCATGGCGCACTCCAAAGTACGCATACGGTACCTGCCGTCATCGTTCTCGTACGTTGGCATGGCCCCTATCACTCCGGTTTTGGCGCAGGTCACGCTGGACACCTGGGTGTTCTCTGGGTAGACGCCGTTGGAGAGAATCGCCGGACTGAAGTCGGCCCGATTCTTGTACGTGTATCGGCTGGCGTCGAAGGACGCGACGTCCGCGAAGTCGGGAATGACTCCAGCCTCGTCGAGGGGCTTGCAGTCTGAATTGGCTCGGCCCAGGGAGCGCTCAAACACAGCGCCGTCCGTGTATCCGGGGGGGGTGTCCCTTCAACGCCCCCCCCCCCCCCCAAGCCTACTGTAGCTCCCCTCCTCCCAGTGAAAGGTGAAAGACCCCTCCCCCTCCAGTCCTCCAGTCGTTTGACCCCCCCCCCCCCCCCCCCCCCCACTACTCCAGGCTCCAGGGGGTCTATGGGCTGCAATGGCGGGCAACTGACTCGTTCATTCGTGGTTATGCTTCCGGCAAATGCCCAGTGCACTCACAGGGCTGACAGTTGAGCGTCCCCAGCCGTCGATTGATCACGTCGGCTAAGTCCACCGTCTCGGCATCGACGACATGCCATTGGTTACCAACGCAGCTTATCTCGAAGGAGAAATCGACCTTCGACGAGCTTAAAGTGCAGGAACAGGCTAAGCTATGAGCAGCATAAACATTCGACCATTCAAAAGAAGAATGCAGTACTCCTATGTGCTCACCTGCCATCGACGTTCTCCAAAACGACGTCATCGTAGTACCCGCATTGGAGTTGGCGTCTTGTGCCGGGTGCGAATCGACCGGCCTCGTCACGCATCGCTTCTGCCGAATGGGTCTCATCCGCGAAATAGGTGACAAATAGGCCGAAATCGTTCTGCCGGCAAGCTGTAAACAAGCCATTTTATGTAGTTGTAGTATGACGACGACGACGACGACGACGGCGGCGGCGGCGACGGCGACGACGACGACGACGACGGCGACGACGACGACGACGACGACGACGACGACGACGGCGACGACGACGACGACGACGGCGGCGACGGCGACGACGACGACGACGACGACGCTTTCAAGCGGTAGACATCTTCGACGCTTACACTCGACGCAACGCCAGGCGTCCACCGTTTTGCCGTCGTCTGTTGTCCAGGTTCCGTCACTGTTGCATGTTAATTTGACCGCAGCGCCTATTATCACGGATGGTTTCAACAGGAGGGAGCAAATGCAACGCAGCCAAACTCACCAGAGACCAGGACAGCGTCCAAGTCAATGTTTAGTCCATAGACCACTTCTGTGTCTGGGGTGCAGGACAGCTCGTCAACGGTGCCCACCGGAAGCAGATACGTGCCTGACAGCCCCTGCTTGTATATCGCCCCGCTGCCGGCTTGATGGTAGACCAGATGACGAAAGATGTCAGGACAAATGCCGGGCTCTGCAACCGCAGAGTGTAAACAGCTGATAGTGGATGGAACACGGACAAACTGCTCAAAAGTGCATGCAAATTTTTTGTCGAACGAACATATGAACGAACTGCGATACGAACATAATAGGTAGCCGATGTCGAAAGACCATGCGTTTTACACTAGAGCTACAGTACGCATGACGCACGATGTGATCTCTTGCTCTAATGCTCACCTGTCGTTGTCGTAGTAGTACTTGTGGTACTCGTGGTGGTTGGAGTACGATACGTGCAAGCAAAAGTTTCTGATTGACATTTTGTGGCCAAGTCAAATACTATAATTATTGTTTCGCAGTGCTGCAAGCGGCTATTCATCTTGCTTATCTATCTATTGAAAACGCTTAACGCTTCAAACTGAATCCACTTTGGACCTTGTACCTAGGCAATATTTGTAATAATTGAGAAGTTTGCACGGATGAAGCAGTAGTTGTTGCTCCTGGTTCTACTGTGGTTCCACCTGAAGGCAATGTATGGTCGATATCGGAAGTAACAATCAATATCGAAAGTCACAAGACCACAAATACCCGCTAACATGGTTCAACATGTGGGCCCACATTGACTACGCATAAAAGGATCGCACGTTAAAGAATCGTGTCAAAAGGATCGCACACGATGAAGCCTTACACCAATTGAAATGCGCAATCCATTGTTTAATTGACGCATTGCCAAAAATTACCGCATGTGCTTTAATAGGCTTCCCTCCCATCCTCGAAGTTTGCTCGAAAAGGTGCGCTACAGGCCTGATTTTGGGTCCTTAATTTGGCCTATTCATGCGCAAATTTGCATGTTTTGGTCCATGCTTGGGCAGAAACCCCAATACTGCCTTCAGGTGGTCTGTACCTATGAACCACCGTGACCACCCCCCCCCCCCCCCCGCCCCACCTGGAATACTGCTGCCCAGGGCGCTTATTTGGAGGAAATGCGGTATTTTGTGCAACAAGATTCATTGACGGTGCGATCCTTTTAGCGCGATCCTTTGAACTGACACCCACACAATCAGTCCATCCGTGTCTAACCTCCAGCTGTCCAGCCCATGTCCGCGGCCAGCTGTTCCAGTGACTTGCCAGGATTCTCCTCTGCCGCCTTCACAAGCTGCTCCAGGGTGAGCTGCGCGTTGCCCCGTGTCTTGTCGAGTACGTCGTTTAGAGTGGAGTCGGGAAACAGCTGCGCCAACTTGGCCAGATGGCGCGCCGTCGATTGGGAGGCTTCAGAGCTGCTCGCCAGCTCGTCCGCGCTGGCGTCGGCGTCCAGGGCGGCTAGCTTGGCGGCGTTCTCAAGAGACACGGAGCCTGCAAGGGCATTCGCGCATTCAGAGCTTTGTTATCTACGTAATTTCTGACAGTGTCTACGATCCGATTGGTGAACGCATGCGTGAGTACTCTTGTGACTTGAATTTTGACACCCGCTGCCTTAGATGCACTGCACACTCACAATCACATTGGTCTATCACATTGGTTCATGGCAAATGCATCTGTATGCCTTGTTGTGTCGATCAAGCTTGCTTTGAAGTACAAGACTTGAAAGTGTACAGTGAAGAAGATAGATTGATAGACAGACAGTGATTTACCCGACAGCCGAGGCAGTTCCGAGATTACTCCGCTGCCTCCGTTGCTGCCGGCTAGTTCCACCAGCTGCTCAGCAGTGGCTTCAGAGGCCAGCTGTCCCAACTCGTCCATGTCTTTCTTGGTGATGCCCTCCTTGAGGTTCGATAGGGCTTCCAGCGCTTCTGTTGTGCTTCCATGGGCCAGACTCGAGATGCTGAGCATCTGCTTTAGGGTGGCCTCTGGACCATAGCCGCTGAGGGAGCCCACTTTGGCAATGAGCAGCTGTAAAGGCAGTGCATGAGTGGCGGTGTGTTGGTGTGTGTGCGTGCGTACTTGCGTGCGTGCTTGCGTGCGTGCGTGCGTGCGTGCGTGTGTGCGTGCGTGCGTGCGTGCGTGCGTGCGTGCGTGCGTGCGTGCGTGCGTGCGTGCGTGCGTGCGTGCGTGCGTGGGCGCGTGGGTGCGCGCGCGCGTGCGTGCGTGCGTGCGTGCGTGCGTGCGTGCGTGCGTGCGTGCGTGCGTGCGTGCGTGCGTGCGTGCGTGCGTGCGTGCGTGCGTGCGTGCGTGCGTGCGTGCGTGCGTGCGTGCGTGCGTGCGTGCGTGCGTGCGTGCGTGCGTCCGTGCGTGCGTGCGTGCGTCCGTGCGTGCGTGCGTGCGTGCGTGCGTGCGTGCGTCGTACGCACGCGCGCAGCATGTTGACTGAAGGGCCCCGTATTAGAACAAGAAATCCTATTTGTGTACCAACCTGGCCATCCCCAGAGACGTCGGCCACGTCGCTGACGGTCAGCTCTGCCAGCTCGCTGCCAGCCTCGGCGATCATCTGTGCACGAGGCACGCATACAGTATAGACAACCAGAACCGGTCTCCCCATCTTACTCCCCACCTGCTGCAAGGTGAGCGACGGGTTGCTCTCCAACAGGGTGGTCAGCTTCTCTGCGAGTCCGGCCGTCTTTGCGCTTCCACTGGCGAGGTCCCTCAGCGTCGGCAGAGTCAGTTCTGGATCGACTCCCAACAGCTGCTCAGCCTCGAATACGGTCAGTCCCTGCCCTGAGGTATAGAGGCTCTCGACCATCTCTGTGGTCACGGCGCTTATGGCCTCTTTGCTGCCCTGAGGGCACGTTTGAGTTAGATCTACAGCCAGGCTCAGCAGTAGGACGTGAAGGATTCCTTTCGGCATACTGTAGTTGCTGCTGAATTGATTCGCTGCAGTCGTGGCGTAATTATTGAGTTGGGATACCGAACTGTACTAGAGTTGGACAACGGAAACGCGAGCATCAAGATTACGCCACAAAGATTGATTCAGTAGCTGGAGGAAACAGATGTCTACAACAATTATTTACTTCCTCTACTTTAGTTTGGGGTCGCGCGACCTGTATGACTGCGCAAACGCAGCGAAAGTCACGTTTTCGCGATTCGGAAGACGTCTGCCCTACTCATTGCGCCAAGAATAGTGGCGACGACTAAACGAATCCGTAGTGCGGTTCTTCTTACACAATAACACGCCACCTCTGCCCACGCCCGTAAGTACATTCCTCGCGAGACTGTTACACAAACGCGTCTATTCAGTCGGTGTCAGTCTTTCACAGCTCTTTAAAAATTCGTTATTCGATTACACAGTTCGGGAAGAAATGTCGCATTGTCGCCGTTGAGGGATCTCGTAGTTACCTAAATTGTCTGCAATTCCTCAGTGCCCGGGAACACGCAAACAATGAACAATGTGTCTTAGTGATCGCTACTGCTACAGTAACTGGACTGACTGACACTTGGGCAGCTTAATATTAGTTAGACCTTCTCAAAACCGGTCTAATCTCTCACTGCACAGTGCGTTGCGCTGTTGAAGTCGGTATGCCGAAGTGTTAAGCGCATTGACGGTTCTAAATATTTTCGATGGGTTTCAGCTATGAGGTTTCAACAGTGACACCGTATTTTGACCGCTTGCTTGCCGCTGTAATGTGCAACTACTGTAATTCGTCACAACGGCCGCCGATTTTGAGCTTTGTCGCGTTCTGACTGACCTGCCAAGTAAGCCCGAAGAGTGCAACAGACTAACGGCCGTAGTTACAGTACCCATCCCGCACAGCGAGCTCTCGTATGTACATAGGTTGAGAGGAAGCGGCTTAGGCGGGTCGAATAAAAGATTGATTGAGGTCTGTTCGCCTCTGGCGATCGCTCGGCAGTTTCAGCTGCTCCGATTATTGTGCGTTCGACAGTTCGCTACAGAGGTTGCTTATTCGCTTAGAGTGCGCACTTTGTTTGTATCGACAGCCGTAAAAGGTTGAGCGTTCGATAGTGTCGAGACGGGCCATGTCGATTGGTCGACGTTCGAACTTGCTTTTGGCGGCACTTCACTGGGCCCTAACACTGAAAAGGGTCGGGGACGCAGCGTCGACCGTCCAATGGAAGAGGTACATAGGGAGGGTGACTACAGCCAGAAACCTGCTTTGTGATTGGTCTTGGTGTCATGATGCGCACTGCAACTCCACAAAATTGCACACTGCAGGGTGGAGGAAAGAGCGCGTCAGTACTCGAAGCTGCGCGCCGCTGGCCTGTACAAGTACAACGGATTGGTCTCCCGCACGTTCACCATTGGAAACCTGACGGTCGACACTCTCACGCACCAGTGGGGTTTCTTGTTAGAGTGTTGATTCCGGTGTAAAGTGTTCGTTTTGTCTGGTAGAACACTATGTACTTGTGCCTACGGTATGCAGGTAGATAGGAACGTGAGGGAGTGGGATGCTTCTTGATCGGTGTGTACCAACGTAGCGCATCGAATCCCTGTGTCAAGCTGCTGTATAGTCAATCTGAGAGAGAGCTACAGTACCCTCTTCAGAAGCGACTATCTCAAGCCTTTCGCGTGCGCCCATCTGTCATGCCAGCTCGACGAGGTCTCAGTCACTGCAGAGGAGTCTCAGAGGTCACTGGAAGCCATGGAATGCTGCCGTCGTCGATACGCCGCCTGGACGGGCAAGGGTCGTCTTAGGCGCCAGTTGAGGGCCTTGACAGACCCAGCAAGGAGACAGATTCTTGAGGAGGAAAGAGAGTACGCGTGCGACCTGTGGCTATTTTCACCAAGCCGACAGATGACTCGTTACTGAGTACATAGGTACAAGGCAGCACACATTTGTCCACTGGACAATCAATTGTTTAGTGGACACGCGAAATCTGTGCAGTCCCATCGCACAGAGTTTTCTGACTGCAAGTTGAACTGCGCTGAATGAGCGATTGGACAAGCGCCTCAATGTGCCCACTGAACCCGGCATCACCGGCCAAGGGACACGAGTCAACCAAGATTTATCTTAATAAAGACTTTTAACGATTTGTCCATTGGTCTGGACAGATGCCATTACAGTGTACCGACGATGTCCACGGTACGACACACATGCCAATTGCCTATTTTGATAGGGCAAACGATGCCATTTGCGAGAAGGTTACGGGGCCTTGCACTAGGACAGACACGATGTACATTGTATGTCCAATGGGCAAATCAGATGCCTGTTGGATATACGTACACCAACTCGTCGTCTGTCTATGAACAAAATGACGATAGCAATAAATGGGGTATAGACGAGGCGCCACGTCTCCCAAATCCAAACCGAATAGCATAAACTGGAGTCAGAGCTTGGTGGAAACGGCCTCTTCTCCCAGGGTGTTCTGGAAGCGCTGCCCAGTTTTCAGCGTCACCGTTGCCTGGGCTTACTCTCGGCAGCGTCGACGGCACACGAAGTGGCGGAACAACATGAGACAACATGTGCACATCTCCACAAAGCTCAGCATCTGGCAGCAGTGGACGGACACCTACCTGACGACGCCTTTTGGTGTATGCCTCCCACTTGGCCACAGAGTCCGACGAGGCTTTTGCCTCTAAGAAGAGCACATTGGCTCTAAGGTAGTCGCTAAAAGATTTGCTCTGTAAATAGCATTGACTTTGGTCAGTTTCGACAACATTCACAGGAGCATGGTTAGAAGTGCTGTATGATCATGTTATGATGGAGAATGCTGACGGGATGACTGTCTATTAGTCAGGCGCTGCTCTTACAACCCGGCTGGCGTGGTCTAGTGACCCTGAACGTGACTCTTGGAGAATCGGACAACCAAAGTCGTTTCTGGGGTGGCCAAGTGGGCGCCTTAGGCGGTGGGTGCGCATTTCTCTGTGTGGATTCTGCATTCGGCCTTTCAAGACAAGACCTCTTCTAAGAGGGCTCTCCACTTCTATCTAATCGAGGTCGTCAGCGACGCCGTCAACTCTGTGGGCAGTCTGGCCATCTCTCTCCACCTACTGGATGACTTGCTACGCTGCGACCTCTGCCAGGCCCTGTTGCACACTCAGAGGAATCACCAGTGACATTCCCTGCAATACCACCACATTTACAACAATCCAAAACGTTTCACAATCACACCTCCACTTTCACACCAATCAACATTCTACATCACCATATTCACAACCATCAATAACATTCCCCACCACCATAACCGATAACATTCCACATCACCATATTGACAACCTTGAATGTCTTCCACACCATTGCATTCGCAACAACTCATGGCAACTCACACCACCACATTGACATCAGTCCATAAAATTTCACATCACTACATTCACAACAGTAAGTAACATTCGGCGTTATCATATTCACAACCATCAATAACATTCTACACCACAGCATTCACAACAAGCTGTGTGTGTAAAAAGTTCAACCTATACTTTGTGTCTGTCAAATCTTGGTGAACAGTATAGTGAATTTCATTCGCATAATTTGTCGTATCTAGAGAAGGTGTCTTGAAAACGTGTACCACAATTCAAATGCAGCTATTACCACGATACGGTTGTCTGTACAACTGATCTAAAGCTCAGTGATATCGCCGCGTTCGCTATCTGGTATCGGCATGATACGACGCCGTTCATCTGAAGTTTTATACCTGTGGGAATACGCCGCATCGAACAAAAAACCTGCCAACTGTTTGGTGCAGTCGTTCTCTACCAGGAATCTCGTTTGGTGTACCTATTTCTGCGTTATGACGCTTTTGTCATTTTGTAGAATTTCGGCAAATTGTAGCGTATTTCTATAAAATTCCGTAATTGCGAACAATTTTGCTTGTGTTACAAAGTATCCGCGGTCTATGCTCTTTCCGTTTCTGAAGAAATTGCGTCGCTAGCTCATCAGGCGAAAAAGTCGATTTTCGGCATTTTTATATTTTAATTGTAAATATCTCTAAATTGCAATATTTCAAAACTGTAAAACCATGTCACAAATTCTTATTGGCTTACGACCTTTCAATTTCTGCATTCACATTCGTCAATAAATGACGTTCTATTTTCGTCAATTTATGAAATTTTGGCAAACAATAGCGTATTTCTGTCAAATTCCACATCGACAAAAAATTCTTTTGTGTTACAAACTATCCGCGGTCTATGCTCTTTCCGTTTCTGAAGAAATTGCGTCGCTAGCTCATCAGGCGAAAAAGTCGATTTTCGGCATTTTTATATTTTAATTGTAAATATCTCTAAATTGCAATATTTCAAAACTGTAAAACCATGTCACAAATTCTTATTGGCTTACGACCTTTCAATTTCTGCATTCACATTCGTCAATAAATGACGTTCTATTTTCGTCAATTTATGAAATTTTGGCAAACAATAGCGTATTTCTGTCAAATTCCACATCGACAAAAAATTCTTTTGTGTTACAAATTATCAGCGGTCCGTGCTCTTTCTATTTCTGAAGAAATTGCGTCGCTAGCTCATCAGGCGAAAAAGTCGATTTTCGGCATTTTTACATTTTAATTGTAAATATCTCTAAATTGCAGTATTTCAAAACTGAAAAACTATGTCACAAATTCTTATTGGCTTACGACCTTTCAATTTCTGCATTCACATTCGTCAATAAACGACGTTCTACTTTTGTCAATTTGTGAAATTTCGACAAACAATTGCGTATTTCTATCAAATTCACATTGACAAAAAATTTCATTTGTGTTACAAATTATCAGCGGTCCGTGCTCTTTCCATTTCTGAAGAAATTTTGCCGCTAGCTCATCTGGTGAAAAAGTCGATTTTCGACATTTTTGAATTTTGATTGTGAATATCTCGAAAATGCGAAATTAGCAACAGAAACGGACATTGGATCCATACTCAGCGACCTTGACTCTACCTAACCACATATGCCACATATCTTACTTCGGTGCCACGGACGGACACACACACACACAGACATTGTCATCCGTATATATACACCTCGCCGCGCTGAGGCGCGGCGAAAAAATAAATAACATTCCACACTACCACATTCACAATAATCAATAACATTCCATACAATCATATTCACAACAATCAATTACATTCTCCCCTCCCCCCACGAACAGATGTGCAATAATCAATAACATTTCACACCACCATTCACAACAATTCACAACCTTCCAATACCACCACAAACCAACACCATTCCACACCACCACATTCACAACAATCAATCACATTCCACACCAACACAATTGCAACACACAATGTACACACCACCCCACTCACTACCATTAACAGCATTCAACACCACCACAGTCACAACAATGTACAACAACAACCACATTTACAACAATCAGTGATATTGCACACCACTGCATTCACAACAATCAATCACATGCCACGCACACACACACACATTCGCAACCATCAATTATGCTCCACACCACCACATGCGCAACCATCAATTACATTCCACTCACCCACAGTCACAATAATCGCTGACATTCCACATCACCACATTCACAACCTTTAATAACAGTCCGCACCAACTCATTTGTAACCATCAATTATGTTCCACTTTACCAAATTCACAACCATCAATTACATTTTTTCGCCGCGCCTCAGCGCGGCGAGGTGTATATATACAGATGACAATGTGTGTGTGTGTGTCTGTGTGTGTGTGTGTGTTTCCGTCGCACCGAAGTAAAGTCAGTGACACATGCGGTCAAGTAGAGTCGATGTCGCTGAGTACGGACCCGATGTCCGTTTCTGTTGCTAATTTCGCATTTTCGAGATATTCGCAATTAAAATTCGAAAATGTCGAAAATCGACTTTTTCGTCTGATGCGCTAGCCGCGAAATTTCTTCAGAAATGGAAGGAGCATGGACCGCGGATAATTTGTAGCACAAAAGAAATTTTTTGGAAATGTGGAATTTAATAGAAATACGCGATTATTTGTCAAAATTGCATAAATTGACTAAAATACAACGATATTTATTGACGAATGTGAATGCAGAAATGGAAAGTTCGTATGCCAATAAGGATTTGTGACATGGTTTTGCAGTTTTTAAAAATTGCAATTTCGAGATATTTTTAATCAAAATATGGAAATGTCGAAAATCGACATTTTCACCTGATGATATAGCGGCGGAATTTCTTCAGAAATGGAAAGAGTATAGACTGCGGATAATTTGTAACGCAAAAGAAATTTTTTTCAAACATGGAATTTAATAGAAATACGTGATTATTTTTCGAAATTCCATAAATGAGCAAAATAGAAACGTCGTTTTTTGACGATTTGAACGCAGAAATGGTAAGGCCGTAAGCCAATAAGAATTTGTGACATAGTTTTACAGTTTTAACAAATTCCAGTTTCGAGATATTTAGAATTAAAATTAAAAAAAATGTCAAAATTGAGATTTTCTCCTGATGGCCAGAACATCTGTTTATTGATGAATGTGCACTCGGAAACAGAAATGCGTACTCTGAACACATGAATTCGCTCGCACCAAACTTTTGGCAAGTTTTTGTGTTGGATGTGACGTTTTCACACAGGTAGGAAACATCAGATAAACGGCGTCGTATCATGCCGATAACATATAGCGAACGCGGCGATATCACTGAGCTTCAGATCAGCTGTACAGACAACCGTATCGTGGGGATAGCTGCACTTGGCATTAAGGTACACATTCTCAAGACACTTTCTCCAGATGCGGCTAACGATGTGTACAAAGTTCATTATACTGTTCACCAAAATTTGACAGACACAAAGTATAGGTTGAACTTTTTACACACACAGCTTGTTACACCTTGCAGTTACAGCCATCAATAACATTATACACCACCACATTCATAGCAATCAGTTACGTTGCACACCAACACATAAATACCAATCAATAGCATTCAACACCACCACATTCACAACAATTTATAACATTCCACAACACCACATTCACAACAACGTTCCACACCACCACTTTCACAACAATCAATCACATTCCACACCACCACATCAAGACCAATCAACAACACTCCACACCAACATGGAGGGGCACCATGAATAACTGACTAGCTATAGTCATAGTACACATGGCTACCCTAACTGACATCACAACTGTGTGCAACTGGGCTAGTTCTACATCAACGCCAACGATGCCTTCAGAAGCTTCTTCACAATTCCATGTTTTCTGTTGAATCAGTGCAGTCTGATGCTGGTGGCCAGGGAGCGACTGCTGGTTCTTCAGAACAAGGAGAGACCCTCAACCTTACTTGCTAGGGACTTGTTGCACTGAATCTGGGGACTTTTCCACCTCTGCACCTGTATGATCGTCTTTGTTCTTTCATTCTAGATTCCTTGTTCTCTGGTTCAGTGGAACGATGTCCAGTATTGGTGTAGCATGGGTTGTCTCCGCCTGGTACTGGACACCTCACGTTTTCATTGGAGTGCTCACGATTGCCATCCAATCTTTCTCCAAGCTCTTCTTCTCCCAGTGCTTTGCGGACTGGGCCACCTTGCCATACCCTGGTTACTACTACCATTATATGGCCCCAGTGAAGGTGGTGCAGCTGTTGCTGCTTTCTTGCCAGATCGTCTATTTGTTCTTGCGCCAGTGCAGCTTCAGTCTGCAGGTCTGGTGGGAGATGGGACTTCACTTCTTCGCCGCCGTGTACTGTATTGAACTTCGTACCGCCGACTGTCTCACTGCCTCAGGGAAGGAGGATGGTGACCGGTTTCAAAGAGGGCTCTGGCAGCGGCACGATGCCAAAAGAAGAACTGGAGAACAGAAAGAAAGGAGCGAGACGCAACCTTCGACTACTGGTCGCCACGCTGGGGCTGAATGCCGTCTGCGTCGGCGCCTTCCTAGTGTACTGCTGCGTTAAGGTACATATTTATGCACTGGGGAAGACGGAATCATCCCTAGTACTTTATCCTCTGCAGTTCTGAATAAGTGTGCAATTGTGTGCCACTCAATGCTGGCAAGCTTGTCACTGCAGGGAATGGAGCAAACGGTGACCATGCTTGTATTAGAGCTGAAAGTAACCGGAGGCTTCTTGTATAACAACTCACTGTATAACACTGAAGAAGGTGCTGACGATACTGACTCCGGCCACCAACTTCTTTGCGGACATGAACAGGTGAGCGCAGCGCAGTTGCTGGTGTGCACGCACTGATGCAGGTGAGCGCCGCACAGTTGCTGGTGCGCACGCACTGACGCAGGCGAGCGCAGCACAGTTGCTGGTGCGCACGCACTGATGCAGGTGAGCGCAGCACAGTTGCTGGTGCGCACGCACTGATGCAGGCGAGCGCAGCACAGTTGCTGGTGCGCACGCACTGATGCAGGTGAGCGCAGCACAGTTGCTGGTGCGCACGCACTGATGCAGGTGAGCGCAGCACAGTTGCTGGTGCGCACGCACTGACGCAGGCGAGCGCAGCACAGTTGCTGGTGCGCACGCACTGATGCAGGTGAGCGCAGCACAGTTGCTGGTGCGCACGCACTGATGCAGGCGAGCGCAGCACAGTTGCTGGTGCGCACGCACTGATGCAGGTGAGCGCAGCACAATTGCTGGTGCGACTGATGCAGGCGAGCGCAGCACAGTTGCTGGTGCGCACGCACTGATGCAGGTGAGCGCAGCACAGTTGCTGGTGCGCACGCACTGATGCAGGTGAGCGCAGCACAGTTGCTGGTGCGCACGCACTGACGCAGGCGAGCGCAGCACAGTTGCTGGTGCGCACGCACTGATGCAGGTGAGCGCAGCACAGTTGCTGGTGCGCACGCACTGATGCAGGCGAGCGCAGCACAGTTGCTGGTGCGCACGCACTGATGCAGGTGAGCGCAGCACAGTTGCTGGTGCGCACGCACTGATGCAGGTGAGCGCAGCACAGTTGCTGGTGCGCACGCACTGATGCAGGTGAGCGCCAGCATAGGCTTGCTTATCATGGTGTGCGTCCATTAGTAATTGAAGGCGCTCGCCAGCGAGTGGATGCGAAACTTCGTATATGGGGCCGGATTATTGAGCAGCTTTCCATAACTCAATTCAACACTGCAGCACCGTGGGAGTGTTCGTGCACGTGGCCTGCACCGACCTCTTCTACGAGAGCTTTCGCAAGTTGGCGCCAGTCGCTCGTCTGGCCATGCTGTGCGCCACCAGCAAAGACGCAGGATCACCTGCGGTCGAGCAGCCAGCAGACGAGGGTCACGAAGAACTCGAGGACCCCAGCGTTCGCACTGCCAGGTGCTTTCTGTTTCTAATATCCACGCAGTGTTAACTTTGGTTGTGCAATGTTAACGTGTAGTCAACTCTCGTCAACTTCGGGTTATCGGGTTCCGCGACAATGTAGCGACGGACAATGTAGCGAGCGACATTGTAGCGACGACATTGTAGCGACGCGACATTATAGCGGTGCGACAATGTAGCGATGCGACAAAGTAGCGACAGCTTGTTTCGCCCGCCCTCAGACGGGCGACACCCTTCGAGAGCTCGGCGTGCGTGCGTCCGTGCGTGCGTGCGTGGGTCACGCTCTCAGATCTCGGCGTTGGAAAGTCGTAGAGCGGAGATCTTGGGCTCTACGGATAGGTCTCGACTCGTTGATCATTCCGCTAAGAGGTTTCAAAATTCAACAGCTACAGTAACCCGAACGTCAAAACGCAAAACGGCTCTACCTGGCTCGTCTTACGTCGTGGAGCGGCAATCGACACGTCAGGTGAAAGCTCTCGACGTGCTCTTTCATGCGGCTGCAAAACTTTGTTCAATTACGCGAACACGCACCGCTGAAAACGCCATTCTCGGCATTTTGACGCTAAGATCGCTCTAACTCGCTCAACTTGCGTCGTAGAGAGACGCTCTCGAGCTTTTTGGATAGCTCCCGACTCACTGATCATTTGTTCTCCCATTGGTCAAAATTCAAAAGTTTGAATTTCGCGAGTTACAGTAACTCGAAGGTGCAAAAGCACAAAACGTCTCTAACTCACTCGTCTTACGTCGTAGAGTGGCAATCGACACGCCAGGTGAAACCTCTCGACGTGTTTTTCATGTGGCTACAAAAATTTGTTCAATTACGCAGACACGCACCCCATAAAACGCCATTCTCAAGATTTTGACACTAAGATCGCTCTTTGCAACATGCAGAAGTGCGACACGGTTTGATTGCACGTAGTGCGCTCTTCTGTGCTCTGTCAATTGTTTGCCAAAACTTTTACAAATTTTTTTTCACTTTTTTAGAAGCGTTGCTTTAAAGAGGGATGTTCTTGCTTTATTAGCCAAATCGCGGGCGAAATCAATATTGCTATGCAATATCCTCTTGCGAAGCGGGGGCTCATGAAGCGGAGTATGCGGGCGATGAACTCTCGCACTCTCTGCAGAAAGAGCGCAACTCTTACAATGTCAGTCAGAATACAAACTCAACTTTTTAATACAGGAGCTTGTTTTCGCAAAGGTCAGTGCTTCCAAGGGCCCACCACTGCTTGGTTTATCAGAAGCTGGTAAAGCTAGCTAGCTTAGACGATAGGGTGAAAAGTTTGTCAGAAAACTATTTTGCGCTTAGCAAAATTAGAATTAAATCCGACATATCTCAAAATACTCAAAGAATCGCATAGCGCTCTGTAGTTGTAAATATTCACAGCACAAACTGCTCTCAAAATATTAGTCGCTTGTGAGTTGCAATTCTCATTTGACAAAGATTAGAATCTAATTTCCAACTTCTAAATTCATTCCAACAACCGTCGACTCTTAACTTTCTGAGGCGCAGATTGTAAAGTTTTCAAAATTAATGAATTACTAAGGCGAGGGACCTAATTGCCTGCGAGGTCGATTCAAGCACAAAGTTGTAACGAGCGCAAGGAGGTCAGAAGTGCTGAAATTTGCGAAAATAAAGCTGTCGCTACTTTGTCGCATCGCTACATTGTCGCGTCGCTATAATGTCGCGTCGCTGCAATGTCGTCGCTACAATGTCGCTCGCTACATTGTCCGTCGCTGCATTGTCGGGATACCGGGTTATCGACGTATAAGCGCAAGCAGTTTTAGCCTACGGACCGCTTCAAATCGTACCGTAACGCTCACTCGTTGTCGCCTGCCAATGTCCTGTTGCCAATCGTGACTTCAGAATGATCGCGCGCAGTATCCTGCAATCGGGGCCGCCGGTTCTCGACTCGTCCCGACGGCGAGGGGCTGTCGGGAACGACGCCGCTCCACCTGCAGCAACCGAAGAGAGACCGTCTGGAAGCGAGGCTGCATCTAGCGTGTATCCAACGACGGGTGTGGTGAGGGTGTAGCTGAGGAGGAGGAGCCATAGCCTGAGAAACTCCATAGTATCTAGTGAGAAGGAGAGAAGGTCATTGTGAAGCATACTGATCGTTCGCTGTACCTATGTAGCTTTCAGTTGACGTTCTGGTGCAAGAGTTATTCTACCTACCTACCTACCGTAATATTTCTTCACTGACACGATGAAAGCAGCCTGTCGTGTTGTCGACAACACCTCATCTATGACTGCGCCCAACAAGACATGGCCACCGACAATCGCATAAACCAAAGTTTCTTCAAAGCGAATAGGAAGAGCTACATATTTGCTACATACATACGTCGGTTAGAACGTTGAATCTTCTGTAGGGCGGTCCAGCCCCGACACCCGCTCTTTGCAGCCGAATTACTTGAGGTACGGTAAACCGATTTTGCTGACTTTAACAATATGTATAGAAGATACTTTATCTTAATAGTGTGCAAAATTTTATGCCGATCGGTTGGGCCTTTCGTGAGATGCGGCCGCACAATGGAATATCGCAATGCATCGCGTTCAAAAGGCCAGCGACTGAATTTGACAGTTCCGATCAGGGGTGACCATAGAAACTGAAACTAGTTTCAGTTTCAGTTTCAGTTTCTATAAATATACTGAAACTGAAACTGAAACTGAAACTCCACAAAAGGAATCAGTATTAGTGCAATACTGAAACTAGTTTCAGTGCGCACTACTGAAACTAGTTTCAGTTTCAGTTTCAGTGTTTGAGGCGTATGTTTGGTTTATCTTAGGTTGATGCGGCACTTCGCTTGATTGACAATGATGAAAAAACTTTGAATGCACCTTATGTATGGTAATCAGCAACGCAGCAACGCATCCATACGAGATTGCACGTGCGCTTTACGGCCGCGAACAGCGTACTTAATACGTAAACTCAGTTTCAGTAACTGAAACTGAAACTCAAGAAAATTCTTTACTGAAACTGAAACTGAAACTGAAACTAGAAAGAAAACTGGTACTGATACTGAAACTGAAACTAAATTAGTTTCTATGGTCACCCCTGGTTCCGATTGGAGTGAAACGTTGTTGTTGTTGTTGTTGTCGAGGCCGTTCTAGGATCCGGCGGCCCTTGATAGGGGGCCAGCAGTCCCTTGCGCCGGGGCTCCAGGACAGTAGGGAGGGGGCTTTAGCGTCTCCTTCTGAAGGGCAGGCTCGTGGCCCTCAGTCGGCAGGCTTCTTCGGCTTTTGAGGGGGTGAGAGGGGCCCAGTTAGGTCCAGATGTGTACACTATGATATCGCTCGAGTTTGTTATGGATGTTAGCAATGCTTTAGAAATTACAATGACCGATTCGCACAACAATGGTCTAAGAAGGACAACAGTGCGTTTTGGTTAATTCCAAGGTGGCGACTGGCGCAGCTGAGTGTCACAGACGGCTCAACCGATTCGCACAATTTCTTTGCACCCTTCTAAGTTAAAGTATCTTCTATACATCTTCTAAAAATCAGCTAAATCGGTTGACCGTACCTCCTTAACTGCCTCCCCCTGACCCCCAGGTCCCCCCCAGGTCCCCCTCCCTGAAATTCCCCGCTGCTTAGGCAGGCTTCCCTCTCGACCACATTTGCGCCGTTTCTAGCGACTGTCACTTCTTCAGCTTGGCAAGGATACTCTTCCGCATTAGGTGCTGTAGCCTGGGGTAGCACGAGTGGATTCTCCACTGCTTGCTGTCCTTGTGAGGCGTTGACGACCGCTCTTGTCACCACGGCGCTGGCCGCCCCAGACTGCAGAATGCTGCGCGCGATCATTCTGAAGTGGATGTGATGTCGTTGAGGATTTCGTCAAGACGTGAAGTAGAAAGTTGAAACTTCTGCTTAAGCTAACACGTCACATTCGATCTCAACTGAAGTATGTATGTAGAAGTAGTGCACGCCAACGTGTAAGTGGTCGACAGTGGAGCACCTGGCAGCACGAAGGCCGGGGTCGTCAATGACCTCTGGGCATTCGTCATTTGGCTGCTCGACAATTGTCGATTTCTTGCCATTCCTGTCGCACAGACGGGCTAGTCGAGCGATTGGAGCCAGCTTGCGAAAGCTCTCGTAGAAGAGATCCGTGCAGGCCACGTGCACGAACACTCCCAAGGTGCTAGAGAGTTGGAATGAGCTACACAGGTTGATTGTCATGAGTGAGAGATTCCAGGCGGCCCACGATTTTCGTGTTTACCAGAACCTACAGTAGTAACGACTTCAGTGACGATATTCCGAGACAGCCCATTTTAAAACAGGCGTTGCGTTTGCTTTATCGAACGCATGCCTCTATTTATTTTCGCGCCCTCAATTACATCCACCTGTTCATGTCAGCGAAGAAGTTGGTGGCTGGATTCAGCGTCATCAGCAGCTTGTACAGCCAGGGCGAGCTTTTGAAGCCTCTTCCAATTTGCAGCTCTCGAACCAGCAGGGTCCACGCTTGTTCCATCGCCTGCAGCGGAAAGGTCAACGAGTATGGGTCGTACGGTCTCCTAGTCGACAACTGACGCTGTTGTGAGCATTGTGCGACACTGACAGAGGCTCGCCAAGCACCTCAACCCAGCAGTAGAGGAGGAAGAAACCGACGCAGATGGCGTTTAGTCCAAGCGTGGCGACCAGAAGTCGAAGATTGCGTCTGGATCCCCTCCTTCTCAGCTCCAGCTCCTCTGCAGGCATCGTCCCTCTGTCGGTGCCATCTTTGAAGCCAGTCACCAGCCTCCTGCCCTGCAGTCAAGTCAAAGTCAGAGTCTTCAATCTTTAGTATACCCACAGTACTGACTTCCTCATTCGAAGACAATCAAGTGGGAGAGACATAATTGTACCTTCAGACTGAAGCTGCACTGGCACAGGAACAGGTATATGATCTGGCATGACAGCAGAATATGCTGGAAAACCTTCACTGGAGCCATATAAGGGTGGTAGTAAAGAGGATAAGGCAGTGTTGCGGAGTTCGCGAAGCAGTGACCATAGTAGGTCTTGAATAGAGCTTGGCCCGTTATCATCGCCAGCCCAATGGCAAAATGGGGTGCGCCATACCAGATGGCTGTGCGCATAGAAACGCAGAGACTGGAGGAGCCTGTTCACGAATCATTAAGGTTGGCGAATAATCAATCATAAGAGTCCAGAATTTCATAAAGGTTGATCTCTTAAGCATGCGTGGCTTCTTGCACCTCAAAGCATGTGACAACACTTGATTCGTGAAACACGCTCCTGGCAATCAAGCTTGAAGGTTTTTCCTTGTTCTGGAGCACAAGCAGCCGTTCCCTTGCCACCAGCATCAGACTGCACTGATTCAACAGAAACAATGGAACAGTAAAGAAGCTTCTGAAGAAGTCTGTGGCGCTGAAGTGAGTCTGGCCCTATCGCACACACAGAAACTGTCACTGCGCAACGAGTATGCAGGCACTTTGTGCAACAAAGCGCAGACACAAATCTTTCAAGTGGACAAATGCTGCCAGCACTTTGTTTGCAATTGCAACGTTTGTGTGTGCAATGGGGCCTGGCAGAACTTGCAGTGGAGCAAATCATCCAACAGTTGGAGGGAAAGAATCACACTGCCCACAGAGTTAACGGCGTCGCTGACGACTTCTATCAGATAGAAGTGAAGGGCCCTCTTGGAGGACGCCTTGTCTCTGAAGGCCGAATTCAGGATTAGCATGGAGAAGATGGCGCCAATCACCTGTGCCCCCACTTGGCCACACGAACGAACGCAGCTGACAACCACACCGAAGGAACCGCCAGTTTCCATTGATCAAGAATGGGACATTTGAGAGGATTTCTTCTCCTCTATTTAATTTTGGCATGTAGTTGAAGCACTGATCACTCCCTTAGCTGTGGCCAAGTGAGGCGCACGCCGAAGGGCGTCGTCACGTAGACGTCCGCCCACTTCTGCCAAATATTCAGCTCATGGATGACGTTGACTCTGCTCCTTTTATGACTTCTCCATCTCGTGTGCCTTGTACGGCGCCTGGACAAAGCCCAGACCACGCTAGGGCTCCAGATGGGACATCGCTTCCAGAAAACCCTATGGGCCGTTTCCGCCAACCTTGTACTACATATGCACTGCTATGGTACTATGTTTGTTGCAAGGAATTCGAGTGCGCATCTGTCTCCAATACCCCATTCCCCAGCCATCATCTCCACGCCCCCCTCCCTCCAATCACGCTCACCTACCCCCCCCCCCCCTTCCTTTCGTGAGTTACGGAAGCCGGATTGGCAAGAGCGGCCACAAGGCGCAGGTGTGCTCTCGTGTCTCTTCGACGATCGTTCGTCGTTCGGCGTCGAGCAACTCCCCTAGATTCCTTTCCAGGCGTCTTCTGTGCGTCCAGGCATAGTAGAGACTCCAGCAGCGCTCCACGGCTTCCAGTGACGCCGCCTTCTCATTAGGAACAAGGGGCACCTCGTCCAGCAGGCAGGAGAGATAGGCGCAAAGCGACGGTTTGAGATAATCTGCTCTGAAGTGCGAGATCCGAAGACGAGATGAGTTCTCGCCCGAAACTACATACTGTACATAGGTACATCACCCACGTTACAATTACTGTGAACCCCACGAATGCGCGAGTGTGTCGATCGTGGCGTTTCCAATGGTGATCGTACTTGAATGGCGATTCCATGAGTACTGGCCAGCGGCGCGCAATTTGGAGTAGAACAGAGCCCTTTTGGTCACTCTGCAGAACAACAAACTGGTTGGTGCTTACGCATGATGAGCAATAGAGACGGTAAGATGATATAGGAACAAAACGACGTCAGAGCAGCGGTGCACGCAACATACATATATGCTGCTTCAGTAGTAGCGGAGAATACCGTAAATTCTCCAATAGACGGGCCTAAACGCTTATAGTATCATAGGTACTTTCTGAGGAAAGACAGATTAAGGGAAAGGCGCCTAACGTCGTAAGTTACGGTCTAAATACTACGCCAGTCCAACTGAGAGCTCGCGGACATCACATTACCTGTTCCACTTGTCCGAGTCGCGTAACAAGGCCGCGTTAGTCTTGCGCAACAATACAACACCACAACAGAGTGCAGCGAAGAGCAGCCCTCGCCGAAAGTGCGCCATAGTCGCCGTGGTCAAGAGTCACGCTGTTAGAGCTGAGTGCGCAGTCAAAACAACAAACTGGTGCGTTTGCCTCTAAATAATGATCTCCTATGGCCGTTCGCGTCACTGGGAAGGCAGGGGCAGCTGAAGCCATCGATGGATCGCACTAGGCGACGAGTGCGACGCAGGTCAGACCCCAATCAAACAATTGTTTTCGGCGCGTCGCCTTGAGGTACGCACTTCAGCGTTGTGCCCCAACGTTCATCACAAACAACCACTGATCACACAGCGCGATCAATGCAATGCACTACATGAACTTTGAGGCAAACGGTGTCATTGGTGAATACTATTGCGTACCGCGCTTTGTTGCAAACACTCATCGCGCGAACAGTCATCAACACAACAGGCTTTTGTCATCATCACAATACAGGGGGGAGGGGGGGGGGGGGGGGGTCCAGCCTCACGACCGCTCTGTTTTGGCGAATTTATCGGTTTGTACTGATCCGAATTGGCTTATTTTCACAGCGTAGGTAAACAATAGTTTAGCTTTAATGTGTACGGAATTTGGTTGGTTTTGATGAAGAGATGCACTGGCGACGACTGAGACTGGCGCATCGTGGCGTGAAAATCCAGATTTCTTGCAGAACTTTGGCTGCTGGTCATGCTTGACACCCGCTCTTTGCAGGCAAATTGCTTAAGGTACCTCCTTAAGTGCCTCCCCCCACATTTGGGAGGGGGGACCTGGGGGGGACCTGGGATTTTGAGGACCACTTCCGAAAAAGCAAAAAAATTGCTGAAGACTACATCTTTTGTTGAAGACGTGGTTCGCAGGTCAACAAACCACTTCCAACTCTTTTGTCTCTGCTCAGCAAAGACTGCGTCCTAAACCACAAACAGACCACATCCTGGGGCTGAATTGGAAGTGGTCCTAACTGACTACCTGTAGACAACCACGATCACAACAGGTGTTGATGGCATGGACATTTACAAATCACAAAAGAAGTAATCTAGCTGGGCAAAGTTTGAACAAGGATGCAATCTGACGAAGAAAAGGAACAAACAAGCTGTTTTAAAAAAGTTGAGTTGTTTTATTAATACAGAGTGGTTTGTGAGTCTTTTAAAGTGGAAGAGTAAAAGAGTGGATACTTTTGTAAAGTATTTCGAAGCCTTTCCGATATGACGCGCGCCCGCCCGGAGTCCACTATTCATGCGCTACTTCTGACACGCTCCTTTCTGAGAGGTTCTTGCAGGGCAACATTGGGATCGCCCGGGATTAATTTTTTGAGCAAGGCACACGCATTTCTGAGCGGTTGTTGCAAGGCAACATTGGGATCGCCCGGGATTAATTTTTTTAGCCGACAAAGTTGTTCGTAAGACAAGGGTTTAAAAAAACAAAAGTATTTCTTTAGGAATGACCGTTCAACAACTGCCTACACGTAAGCTTTCAAACGGTCGAACGAATGCCGCCATACAACGTAAGACGAGCGAGTTATGGCCCATTTGCTGTTTGAACCTTTGGGTTACTGTAGCTCGCGATATTCAAACTTTTAAGTTTCGACCAATAGAAGAACAAATGATCAGTGAGTCAAGAGCTATCCAGCAACTCAAGATCGTCTCTCTACGACGCACGCTAGGCGAGTTAGAGCGATTTCTATGCTAAAACGCAAGAATGTCGCTTTTCGTGGTGCGTGTTTGCGTAATTAACAATTTTTTACGCCAAGTGAAAGAGCACGTCGAGACCTTTTAGTTGACCTATCGCACGCCGCTCTACGACGTAAGACGAGCGTGTTAGAGCCGTTTTGCGGTTTGAACCCTTGGGTTACTGTAGCGCGCGTAATTCAAACTTTTGAATTTTGAGGCCTCCTAACGGAATTATCAGTGTGCCGAAACCTATTCAACGAACTCAAGATCGTCTCTCTATGACGGAAGACGAGCGAGTTAGACAAATTTCGCGTTTTAAACCATTGGGTTACTGTAGCTCCCGAAATTCAAACTTTTGAGTTTCGACCAATAGAAGAACAAATGACCAGTGAGTCGAGAGCTATCCAACCAACCCAAGATCGTCTCCGTACGCCGCACGCTGAGCGAGTTAGAGCGATTTTTGCGTTAAAAACGCGAGAATGTCGCTTTTCGTGTTGCGTGTTTGCGTAATTAAGAAAATTTGTAATGCCAAGCGAAAGAGCACGTCGAGACCTTTTAGTTGAGCTATCGCACGCCGCTCTACGACGTAAGACGAACGAGTTAGAGCCGTTTCAGTTTGAACCTTTGGGTTACTGTAGCGCGCGCAATTCAAACTTTTGAGCGCCGATTTCTCGAGGCACATTACCAGTAAGTCGAGACCTTTCCGTAGAGCCCAAGATCTCCTTCCTACAACTTACCAACGCCGAGATCTGAGAGCGTAACGGACGGACGGACGGACGGACGCACGCACGCACGCACGAAAAGCTCTCGTAGGGGTTCGCCCGGCTGAGGCCGGGCGAAAAAAGTTAAAAATTTCTTGCGACGTTTTTGAAAAAAATAAAAACGTTGGATCTCGTCCTCATTACCAAAGATGCAGTCTTTTTAAGCTCTTTGAGAGGATGTGGTTTTGTGAAGCAAAACAAACGATGGATGTAGTCTTGAAAACTGCAAAATTCAAAGATGTAGTCTGAATTTCAGGGAGGGGGACCTGGGGGGGACCTGGGGGTCAGGGGGGAGGCAGTTAAGGAGGTACGGTCAACCGATTTAGCTGATTTTTAGAAGATGTATAGAAGATACTTTAACTTAGAAGGGTGCAAAGAAATTGTGCGAATCGGTTGAGCCGTCTGTGACACTCAGCTGCGCCAGTCGCCACCTTGGAATTAACCAAAACGCACTGTTGTCCTTCTTAGACCATTGTTGTGCGAATCGGTCATTGTAATTTCTAAAGCATTGCTAACATCCATAACAAACTCGAGCGATATCATAGTGTACACATCTGGACCTAACTGGGCCCCTCTCACCCCCTCAAAAGCCGAAGAAGCCTGCCGACTGAGGGCCACGAGCCTGCCCTTCAGAAGGAGACGCTAAAGCCCCCTCCCTACTGTCCTGGAGCCCCGGCGCAAGGGACTGCTGGCCCCCTATCAAGGGCCGCCGGATCCTAGAACGGCCTCGACAACAACAACAACAACGAACGTTTCACTCCAATCGGAACCAGGGGTGACCATAGAAACTAATTTAGTTTCAGTTTCAGTATCAGTACCAGTTTTCTTTCCTCCTTCTTCAACTTCGACAGCATGCTCTACAAGGCGGAGACGAAGAGGGGGGCTTATCTGAGATTTACGGTTAGTTCTATGCACAAGGCAATGGTTAGTTCTATGCACAAGGCAACCTTAGTTTATGCACAAAGCACCCGTAATACTCCGATAAGCCCCCTCCCCTTCTTCAACTTCGACAGCATGCTCTACAAGGCGGAGATGAAGAGGGGGGCTGATAGGAGTATTTACGGGTAGGTCTATGCACAAGGCAAGGTTAGTTCTATGCACAAGGCAACCGTAAATACTCTGATAAGCCTCCCTCCCCTTCTTCAACTTCGACAGCATGCTCTACAAGGCGGAGATGAAGAGGGGGGCTTATTGGAGTATTTACGGTTAGTTCTATGCACAAGGCAAAGGTTAGTTCTATGCACAAGGCAACCGTAAGTATGCCCGACTCCCATAGCCCCCTCCCCTTCTTCAACTTCGACAGCATGCTCTACAAGGCGGAGATGAAGAGGGGGGCTTATTGGAGTATTTACGGTTAGTTCTATGCACAAGGCAAAGGTTAGTTCTATGCACAAGGCAACCGTAAATACACTGATAAGCCCCCCTCCCCTTCTTCAACTTCGACAGCATGCTCTACAAGGCGGAGATGAAGAGGGG
Source organism: Linhomoeus sp. GSCO2_2 (assembly GCA_030248115.1). Classification (NCBI taxonomy): domain Eukaryota; kingdom Metazoa; phylum Nematoda; class Chromadorea; order Monhysterida; family Linhomoeidae; genus Linhomoeus; species Linhomoeus sp. GSCO2_2. The sequence goes on from JASAMZ010002801.1 coordinate 49,185, forward strand.
GGCTTATTGGAGGATTTAGGGTTAAAAGTTCTATGCACAAGGAAAAGGTTAGGTCTATCCACAAGGAAACCTAAAATACACCCATAACCCCCCCTCCCCTTCTTCAACTTCGACAGCATGCTCTACAAGGCGGAGATGAAGAGGGGGGCTTATTGGAGTATTTACGGTTAGTTCTATGCACAAGGCAATGGTTAGTTCTATGCACAAGGCAACGCGTAAATACTCTGATAAGCCCCCCTCCCCTTCTTCAACTTCGACAGCATGCTCTACAAGGCGGAGATGAAGAGGGGGGCTTATTGGAGTATTTACGGTTAGTTCTATGCACAAGGCAAGGTTAGTTCTATGCACAAGGCAACCGTAAATACTCTGATAAGCCTCCCTCCCCTTCTTCAACTTCGACAGCATGCTCTACAAGGCGGAGATGAAGAGGGGGGCTTATTGGAGTATTTACGGTTAGTTCTATGCACAAGGCAAGGTTAGTTCTATGCACAAGGCAACCGTAAATACTCTGGTATAAGGCCTGCCCCTACCCTTCTTCAACTTCGACAGCATGCTCTACAAGGCGGAGATGAAGAGGGGGCTTATTGAGATTTACGGTTAAGTAGATCTATGCACAAGGCAACCTTAGTTCTATGCACATTTCTACCGTAAATACTCCCGAATAAGTGCCCCTCCCCTTCTTCAAAATTGACAGTATGCTCTAAAAGGCGGAGATGAAGAGGGGGGCTTATTGGAGTATTTACGGTTAAGTTTATTATTTAGGGTTAGTTCTATGCACAAAGCAACCGTAAGTTCTTTACAGGCCCGATTCTCCCTTCTTCAACTTCGACAGCATGCTCTACAAGCGGTGATTAGAGTGGAGCTATTGGAGCATCGACGGGTTAGTTCATGCACAAGGCAAGTTAGTTCTATGCACAAGGC
>JASAMZ010002802.1:0-17631 GCA_030248115.1 Linhomoeus sp. GSCO2_2
CCAGGCCATGCTACTATGAGAGCTGAGTATGGTGCAGATATTAGGGCAGGAACCGACTGTTTCTACATATATTGTGACATTGTGGCACCTCAGTGCATTGGTCATGCAAAGGCTCAAGTACTTAAGGTGGTGCCTGCTGTTGGGGTGTATGGCAGTATTCATGACAGTGTATACCATACAGTTGACTATTGTGACTTGCTGCTGAATAGGTTACAGACAGTGTCAAAGTGTATATAAGGACCAGCGATGAAGTGGAGCCAGTACTGTTCGACTTTGGTAAAGTTATCGTGAAACTGCACTTTCGAAGAAAAAGACTAATGTGATGGGTGTAGACTTAACCCTTCAAGCCCACAGGAGTGGCAGCAGCATTTTGCTGCACCCGACATATTCATCGGGGACCGCTATCAACGAGGAGGCTCACTTGGATCATTCCTCAGGGGGCTGCTTCGTTTTGTGCTCCCAAGTTGTCAAGTCTGCAGGGGCACTGCTGTGGCCAAGGAAGCCCTCGCACAGGTGCGGCTGTAGCCACTGACGTTGCTGAAGGGAGGGCAGTTGGTGAGGCTGCACTGGCCCGCCTCAGACAGGGAGCTGAGAATCTGGCAGAAGAAGCAGTTGAGGCTGGTGTGACTGAATTGAACAAGCGTAAGGTACAGAAGGGAAGTGGTATGGGGAAGAGGCCTTCAAATACTATAAATACAGAGGCGCAACCCCCACAAAACAAGCAGAAGAAAGCTCCTAAAAAATTCAAGAAGCAAAAGTAAGACCTTGGATTATTCTGATGGCTTCACAGTTGCTTGATGCAAGGAGTTCAGCTAGCCAGTAAGAGTGAGCTGGACTTGTTTCAACTTCCTCCCACTCAAATCGCTATTGAGAATGGTTGGTTTCAAGAGGTACACCTGCGAAATACCCTCACCCCTGCAGGACCCTACGAGTTTGAAATATCGCCTGACAATGCATTTACTGATATGAGTCGGAATTACGTTTTTATGGTGATGAGTTTAACCAAGAAGAATGGCACCTCCTTGGATGAAGCCACTGCACCTGCTGCTGCTCAACCCATCGACTACACCCACTCAATCATTAACCTGCTGGGCAAGACCTTTTTGGGCAGGTGAAACTGTGGATTGGTGGGAAACTATCTACGACAGTGGTGATACCTACCACTACCGGGCCTACCTCGAGACGCTACTTAACTATTCAACTGACTCAAAGGGCACTCACCTACAGGCGGCTGGCTACTACCCGGATACGGCAGGGTCTATGGACTCTAAGAGCGGGATTGGGTTTCGAACCCGAGCTAAGATCGTTGATGGGAGCGGGAGGTGTTAACTACTTGCCCCACTACATGGCGAGTTGTTCAACCAAGAGAGGCTGCTGCTCAGTAACCTGCCTATGCGACTGGAACTTCACCGCAACCCTGACAACCTAGTCATCATGGCCCCCGCTGGTACTGACTACAAGCTTCAGTTGCACGACATGTCCTTCTTCATACGGCGTGCTGAGCTTGACAACTCCTTTGTTAGGCAAACGCTGAATTTTGCTGGAATAAACTGCACCAATGCAAATTCTATCTTTCCAAATATAAGTCCCGGGACTTCTATTTGGGGCCAAAGTAGAGCCGAACAAGCTTAGAGTAAAAACTGGGTACCCGATGATGGTTGATTGGCATCGCATAGTGTTTCGGGCATTTGAGGAGTATATTCCATGGTGTGTCAGAATAGAAAGTTGAGCATTTCTTCGTGGAGTTTCGCCGCAGTTACCTCGAGTTTCCAAAGAAAGTTTGTGTCATACTTGGGCAATCGATGCCTGTAAGGTGCATTGGTGGGTACTGATCCATAAATGGATCAGGAATGTTCGCCGCAGGTTCACTTTGGAATGAAGAGGGTCTAAATGGGACGACGCCCTTTTCTTTTGGGTCACAAATGCGGACGGCTACGGTACCGTTGCTGTAGATTGCAGAACCGCACAGTAATCACAATTGCCTCATTCAGTTTTAGTTCGAATATATGGCAAAAACAAACGTTGCCGGACACATCCATAGAAAAACCTTGCTAAATACTAGCCATTTGAAAATGTCGAAATTTGCCATATTATACGAAACCTTAAAAATATCCCTAATTTCTTAAATTCTAAAATCTGAAACTACTTGCTAAATACTTGGCAGACTATGCGCGGTACATCGGTGCAAAGAAGTTTTGAAATTTATGCCGTTTGAAATTGTCGAAATTTGGGAATTTTTACAAAACACTTGAAAATATGCCCAATTTCGTTAATTATAAAATTTGAAACTATTTGCTAAATACTTGGCAGACTACGCTCGATACATCGGTGCAAAGAAGTCTTGAAATTTATGCCGTTTGAAATTGTCGAAATTTGGGAATTTTTACAAAACACTTGAAAATATGCCCAATTTCGTTAATTATAAAATTTGAAACTATTTGCTAAATACTTGGCAGACTATGCTCGATACATCGGTGCAAAGAAGTCTTGAAATTTATGCCGTTTGAAATTGTCGAAATTTGGGAATTTTGACAAAACCCTTGAAAATATCCCTAATTTCGTTAATGATAATCTCTGAAACTATTTGCTAAATACTTGGCAGACTATGCTCGATACATCGGTGCAAAGAAGTTTTGAAATTTATGCCGTTTGAAATTGTCGAAATTTGGGAATTTTTACAAAACACTTGAAAATATGCCCAATTTCGTTAATTATAAAATTTGAAACTATTTGCTAAATACTTGGCAGACTATGCTCGATACATCGGTGCAAAGAAGTCTTGAAATTTATGCCGTTTGAAATTGTCGAAATTTGGGAATTTTGACAAAACCCTTGAAAATATCCCAAATTTCGTGAATTCTAAAATTCGAAACAATGTCACAAATTCATCGCGTCTTATGCCCTTTCCATTTCAGCAAAAACTTTGCCGATACGACTTGCCAGTAAAAGTGTCATTTTTGACATTTTCATATTTTACTTGTAAATATCTCGAAATAGGGAAATTAGCAACAGAAACGGACAACGGCACGTTACTCAGCGCATTCGACTCCATTGGGTGGCACTAACCGTCATGTCTAGTTTTGTGACACACACACACCCACACACACACACACACACACACACACACACGCACGCACGCACGCACGCACGCACGCACGCACGCACGCACGCACGCACGCACGCACGCACGCACGCACGCACGCACGCACGCACTCACGCACGCACGCACGCACGCACGCACGCACGCACGCACGCACGCACGCACGCACGCACGCACGCACGCACGCACGCACACACACGCACACACACGCACACGCACACACACGCACACGCACGCACACGCACACACACGCACACGCACGCACACGCACACACACACACGCACACACACACACACACACACACACACACACACACACGCACGCACGCACGCACGCACGCACGCACGCACGCACGCACGCACGCACGCACGCACGCACGCACGCACGCACGCACGCACGCACGCACGCACGCACGCACGCACCCACGCACGCACGCACGCACGCACGCACGCACGCACGCACGCACGCACGCACGCACACACACACACACACACACACACACACACACACGAACAGACAATAGCGTCCGTATATATACTCGCCGCCCTGGGGGGCGGCGAAAAAAGTGCGAAAACCAATTACAAGTCCCGGGACTTCTATTCGGAAAAACCCGGTACTTCGAATTTGGACGCGACCGACCGGTCCGGATCACTTTTCAACGGAGAATCGCGTGGTGAGGTTCATTTTGCCACAACGCGTCGCAATCGAGCGTTACAGCAGCCCAAAGTCGAAAAGTGCCAAAAATCGGCGAAAATCGGAGGTCGTTGCCCGCAACTTTCTCAGGATTTCCACAGCCGAATCCGGCGATTTTAGTGTCAAATCAAAGCAAATCGATAGGTGCTCACGGGAAATTATCGTTTACAACGACTTTACACCGGAATCTCACAACTCGATTTTTTACACCAAAATATCACACCTCCGAAATCTTCTTTCGGCCATAACTTAAGCGGGGGGCAACCTAGGAAGCTGAGGTTTCTTTTCCCAGCTAGATCTTGTCGAGAACTATAACTGTAACATATCCAAAAATCACCAAAATCGATAAAGTATTGCGAAATCTGTGGGGCGCCAACTGTTTTCAATGTACTACAGAATTCGAATTTTTGAATTTTCTCAAAATTTTCCCACTACGCGAAAAAAACGAAGGTCCGTCCACACCTACTATCCCTCGAGAGCTATCGATTAAAAAAACCGCGTCCAAATCGGACGAAGCACGCGCGAGAAATCTTGGGTACAAACTTTAAAAGGGTCGGAGTGCTAACAAACACCGGATTCGTGTTCAGCGTCATCGAAAACCCACGAAACAATTGAAAACTCAATTTCGAAAATTTGACCTCGGGATCCAAAAATTCGGTGCGGGCGGAGTACAGTACCTCAAAATGGACAAGACACTTCGTCTAGACTAACTTTTGGCGTTGAACACGTTGCGATTGTCAATTTATCGCTAAAGGTACGCGATTTGCCGCTCGAGACCTGGGACCTTTCTGACCGCGCAGCTCACGAACGGCGCAAGCGATCTCGGCCGCTTTGGTCCCAATCGAAAGGTAGTATAAGTGCGGGTTCCAAGAATTTTAATTGGCGAGGATCCGCCGTCGCTAACTCGAGTTCTGATTTTTATACTCCACAAACCAGGCAAGTCGTCCGGGGGACGCAGTATACTCCACAAATTTGAACTCTTACGCACGATGACTCCTCTCCTGTTGTGGTCTCCTGACACCCCCAATCGCAAAACTAATGCCGAATTCGTGTTCTACATCCCAGAATACCCCAGAATCGACATACAACACCCCTAACTTCCTATGGACTCGCAGAACCAAAATTCTGCACTTGGGGTACGGTAGCATGCGAATTCGTCATAGGCACGCTTAAACACCATCTAAACGCTAAACGAATGCCAAATTCGTAATCAGCGCCCCCGAAAACCCCGAAATCGAGTATAATATCGCGAAAGTCGACCCGACACCCAATTTTCAAATGGACGCGGCAGGGTTACTGTAGCTCTGCAAATTTGCCAAAAACACTTTTCTGGACCAGATTTCAACGTAGAATCGTTTGAAACCACTTTAGAACCGATTCGGCAACGCATTCGAGCGCCACAGACGCTGAAACGCGAAAAGCGCAATTTTTGACCCCGGAGTCAAAAAAGTTCCACCAAGATAACTTTTTTGTGTCTCAACCGATTTTCTCCGTTCATGGCTCATTCGATAGAGGACATCTGGGAAGGAGCACCAAAAGCGGTCTCGCCGCTCTAGCTGCTACCTATCGCGCACAGCAAACCGTCAAAGTCGGAAAATAGAGAAAAATCGCGAATTTTTCAAATTTGGCGCCAAAATGGGTCCCGCAGCGCTCCAATTTTTTTTTGCACCCTCGGCCCTATCGAGTACTACAACATATCAAAAGATAGTATATACCATTATATGCAACTTTCTCGAGTTCTACCTTGCTCAACCCATTTTCCAGTACTTTGAAAAAATAAATTTTTGAATTTCCCGCCAACGGGGTCCCGGAGCGTGACCCCGTTTGGTGTCCACCCTGCCCACCTACTAGGCCTACCCAACGCAAAAGACCGTTTGCAAATCGGCCGCTTCACGCGCGAACCCCATCCGATCCAAATTACTGCGTTTCGCGCACAAACGCTATATACTCCACACTTTTTTGTGGAGTATAACAAGTCTCTTTTAAAAAGCGGAGTGGTTTTGAGCTTTGAATTTTTACTGAGATTGTAGCAAGGCCCTTTCCGGTTTCGTGCAGCGTCTTTGACTCTCCTCGCGACTACACTTTTTGGAGTGGTCTTGCTACGCAACATTGGTATCGCTCGGGTTCAATTCTTTACACCAAGAAAATCATCCTTTCAGACTAAATTTAAAAAAAGACACTGGAATCTAACGCAAAACTACAGGTTAATTGTGAGCATGATTTGATGTTGGCTTGCAGTGAGCTCTTCAGCGATGTCAAGACCGCCGCTCTGCAACGCACGAGTGCCAAGATATAACAAACCAAAATCTACAGTTTTCATCGCGTTTTGGTTACTGTAGCCCTCTCATTGACCTTTTGAAACTTTTTGTTGTCCGATTCTTGCTCAGCAGGTCGAGCGCTTCATTTTGATATGCGATTCGACTAGGTTCGATGAAGTTTTGGCTTTTCGCGGACATTACTTCGGGATACTGTAGCGCGCAATTTTTAAAACTTGTTATTATTTCGACGTCACAGTTCGCGAGAGTAGTCCGAGGGCTACCCGTCGATGTGTCGAACTCAACCCAGCGACGTCAGACAAGCGAGTTATTAAGCCCGAAGCAAGCGCGTCGTTTCCAGTTTTCGACGCGTTTTAGTTACTGTAGCTCTCTGTTTAAACTTTTGAAACTTTTTGTTGTCGGATTCGCGCTCAGGAGCTCGAGCGCTTCACTTTGATATGCGATTTGACTAGGTTCGGACAACTTTTGTTTGAAAATGGACCCCACTTTGGGATACTGTAGCGCGCGAGTTTGAAAACTTATTTCAGTTTTGAACACTCAGATGGCGAGAGGAGTCCGCAGGCTACCCGGCGATGTCTCAAACTCCTTCTTACGACGTCGGACGAGCGAGTTATTAAGCCCGAAGCGAGCGTGACGTACGTACGTACGTACGTACGCACGCACGTACGCACGTACGCACGCCGAGCTCTTGATAGGGTTCGCTCGGCTGAGGCCGAGCGAAAAAATGTGGAGTATATAGCGTTTGTGCGCGAAACGCAGAAACTTTGAGTCAACGGCGTTCGCGCGTGAAGCGGCCGATTTGCAAACGGTTTTTTGCGTTGGGTAGGCCTAGTAGGTGGGCAACCTGCACGACATATGGGGTCACGCTCCGGGACCCCGTTGGCGGGAAATTCAAAAATTTAAATTTTCAAAGTACTGAAAATTGGGTTGGGCAAGGTAGAACTCGAAAAAGTTGCATATAATGGTATATACTATCTTTTGATATGTTGTAGCCCTCGATAGTGCCGAGTCGGCAAAAAAAGAATTGGATCGCTGCGGGACCCATTTTGGCGCCAAATTTGAAAAAATCGCGAATTTTGGCCCCGGGTCAACTTTGACGGGCTGCTGTGCGAGCTAGGTAGCAGCTAGAGCGGCGAGACCACTCTTGGTGCTCCTTCCCAGATGTCCTCTATCGAATGAGCCATGAACGGAGAAAATCGGGCGAAACACAAAAAAGTTATCTTGGTGGAACTTTTTCGACTCCGGGGTCGAAAATTGCGATTTTCGCTTTTCGGCGTCTATTGCGCTCGTATGCGTGGCCGAATCGTTCCAAAAGTGGTTTCAAACGATTCTGCGTTTAAATCTGGCCCAGAAAAGTATTTTTGAAAAATTTGCAGAGCTACAGTATCCCTGCCGCGTCGGTTTGAATTATGGGCGTCGGGTCGACTTTGCCAATATTATACTCGATTTCGGGGTTTTCGGGGGCGTTGATTACGAATTTTGCATTCGTTTATCGTTTAGAAGTAGGTTTAACATACCTATGACGAATCTGAGTGTTACCGTGCCCCAAGTGCAGAATTTTGGTTCCGAGAGTCCATAGGAAGTTAGGGGTGTTGTATGTGGAAACTGCGGTATTTTGAAGTGTAGATGACGAATTCGGCATTACTTTTGCGATTGGCAGTGTTAGGAGTAAACAACAGCAGAGCAGTCACTTGGGGTAGGAGTTCAAATTTGTGGAGTATACTGCGTCCCCCGGACGACCTGCCTGGTTATACTCCACAAAAAAGTGTGGAGTGTATAGCGATTGTGCGCGAAACGCAGAAAATTACAACGGATGTAGCTCGCGCGTAAAGCGGCCGATTTGCAAACGGTTTTTTGCGTTGGGTAGGCCTAGTAAGTGGGCAGGGTGGACACCAAACGGGGTCACGCTCCGGGACCCCGTTGGCGGGAAATTCAAAAATTTAAATTTTCAAAGTACTGAAAAACGCATTAGGCAAGGTAGAACTCGAAAAAGTTGCATATAATGGTATATACTATCTTTTGATATGTTGTAGTACTCGATAGGGCCGAGGGTGGAAGAAATGAATTGGATCGCTGCGGGACCCATTTTGGCGCCAAATTTGAAAAATTCGCGATTTTTCGCTATTTTCCGGCTTTGACGGTTTGCTGTGCGCGATAGGTAGCAGCTAGAGCTGCGAGATCGCTTTTGGTGCTCCTTCCCAGATGTCCTCTATCGAATGAGCCATGAACGGAGAAAATCGGTTGAGACATGAAAAAGTTATCTTGGTGGAACTTTTTTAACTCCGGGGTCAAAAATTGCGCTTTTCGCGTTTCAGCGTCTGTAGCGCTCGAATGCGTTGCCGAATCGGTTCAAAAGTGGTTTCAAACGATTCTACGTTGAAATCTGGTCCAGAAAAGTGTTTTTGGCAAATTCGCAGAGCTACAGTAACCCGGCCGCGTCCATTTGAATATTGGGTGTCGGGTCGACTTTCGCGATATTATACTCGATTTCGGGGTTTTCGGGGGGCGCTGATTACGAATTTGGCATTCGTTTAGCGTTTAGATGATGTTTAAGCGTACCTATGACGAATTTGCATGCTACCGTACCCCAAGTGCAGAATTTCGGTTCCTGGAGTCCATAGGGGTGTTAGGGGTGTTGTATGTCGATTCTGGAGTATTTTGGGATGTAGATCACGAATTCGGCATTAGTTTTGCGATTGGGAGTGTCAGGAGGCCACAAAGGAGAGTAGTCACCGTGCGTAGGAGTTCATATTTGTGGAGTATACTGCGTCCCCCGGACGACTTGCCTGGTTTAAATGGCCGAAATTTCAAATTTCCTACCGTACTCCCGCGTCGAACCACCTAGGGAGCCCGTTCCGGTTTTGTTCTGAAGAATATCCAAGGGGTTACAACATCCAAAAATGAGCAAATTTCCCAGTATTGCGAAAGTTATGGGCTCTTGTTTTTGGCACTCCGCTTTGCAAAAGCAGGAGTGCAAGAGGGGGCGTCGGATTGAACAGAATCATCTTAACAGCATTTCTCGCGCTACACAAATCGGATCGCATTTTGGTGATTTTTAGATCGATTACACAAATCGATTTTGGTGATTTTTAGATATGTTGTAGGCCCTTGGAACCTCTAGGCGGCACCATCGGAACGGGCTCCCTAGGTGGTCCGACGCGGGAGTACGGTAGAAAATTTGAATTTTCAAAATTTTTTCCGACCTTTAAAAAGTCGTAACTCGAGTTTGCGACGGTGGATCCTCGCCAAGTTTAACTTGTCCGAGAACACTATATTACCTTTCATTCGAGACCAAAACCGCCGAGATTGCTTGTGCCGTTCTTCAGATACGCTGTGCCAAAAGTGCCGGGTCTCGAGCGGAAATTTCGGATTTTCGACTTTGGGTGGAGATTTGGCTTGGAAAGCGTGCTTTTAGCGGTAAATTGACAATCGCAACGTGTTCTACGTCAAAAGTTGGTCTAGACAAAGTGTCTTGACTACTTTGAGCTGCTGTACCCCGACCGCGCCGAATTTTTGAATCCCGGGGTCAAATTTTCGAAGTTGAGTTTTCACTTGTTTCTGGGGTTTTTGACGACGCTGAACACGAATCTGGTGTTTCTTTGGCGATTTGGGACGCCTTTACTCTGATTTCGGTGCCCGGGCGACCAAAAATTGGGTCCCGGGGTCGAAATTTCAAAATTGAGTTGACAGTTGTTTCTGGGCTTTCTGACAGCGCAGAACATGAATCCGGCGTTTGTTTTGCGATTTGCGGTGCAGTTACGCTGCTTTCGGCGCCAGAGAGCACACCCAAAACATGTCCAAATTTGTCCAAACATGTTCAAACTTGTCCAATCATGTTCAAACTTGTCCAACACGTTCAAACACGGCCAAACGTGTTCGAACATTTTCGTTGACACTGAACACGAATCCGGCGCTTGTTTCCGCGGCAATAATCGTTCTATGACCTATGACCCCATGACCTATGACCCTATGACCCATGGAATCTATGACCCAAATTTAACTTTTCTCGCTACAGCAATCCCAAAGCGTAAAGTACATACTGATGGTTACAGTAAATGGCAAATTGCACCAAAATGACACTCGAATTGATTCGAAAGCATCAAACTGTTGTAAGAGGTAGAATCTCAGAGAATCAAACCAAACTGACAAGGTTTAGGCCATGTTTAGGTCAATGTCGAGGGCTTACTATTAAGACTACACTGAAATCATATTGTCTAACTCCTCGATTGGAGTCTTTGTCTATTTTCATGCCGAAAGTCTTTGGCACCATAATGGGTCCCATAGCAATTCAATTCTTTTTTACGTGTTCATCGGCACTATTGAGTGCTACAACATTTCAAACGATAGTATATCATTATATGTAATTTTTCGAGTTCTACCTTGCCCAACCCAATTTTTAGCGCTTTGAAACTTTAAATTTTCGAATTTTCTTCCGAATGGGTCTTGCAGCATGACCCCGTATGTCGTTCAGCTTGCCCACCCGCTAGGCCTACCAACGCAAAATACCGTTTGCAAATCGGCTGCTGCACGCGCTAACGCCATCTGCTCCAATTTTCCGCAATTGTGCACAACTGCTATATACTACACACTTTCGGTGGAGTATGTAGAATATGTTTACGAATGCATCAAAGTTTTGTGCAACAACATCTCATTGCACAAATTCTTTTGCATAATGTGAAAAGCTGGCAGGGTTGTACCGATAGAAGGTTGAAAAATCTGGGTTAGAAAAGTGGTACTTTGCCACACCCTTCCCCCCCCCTCCCCCCAAGACACCTTGACTGATCGGGCTGATATCTTCACCACAGTTGTTCATAGTAATACTAAGCATTGTGATAAAATTTTTACTAAGTAAATAAAAAAACATCAGGGCATAACTCTCGTAAAAGTGGGCCGATTTTGATGATTTTTGGATATGTTGTAGGCCCTTGGATGCTGATCTGGGGAAAACGGAACGGGCTCCCTAGGTGGTCCGACGCGGGAGTACGATAGAAAATTTGAATTTCCAAAAATTTTTCCGACCTTTAAAAAATCAGAACTCGAGTTTGCGAAGGCGGATCCTCGTCAACTGAATTTTTAGTTCCGCGCATTTATATTACCTTTCGTTTGAGACCAAAACCGCCGAGATCGCTGGCGTTGTTCATGAGCTACGCGGAAACAAAGGTCCCGGGTCCCGAGCGGAAAATTGGGATTTTCGACTTTGAGTGGATTTTTGGGCTGGAAAGCGTGCCGTTAGCCGCAAATTGACCATTCCAACGTGTTCTACGTCAAAAGTTGGTCTTGACGAAGTGTCTTGGCCGCTTTGAGATGCCGTACCCTGGCCGCGTCAAATTTTTGGATCCCGGGGTCAAATTTTCGAAATTGAGTTTTCACGTGTTTCGGGGGTATTCGACGACGCTGAACCCGAATCCGGCGTTTGTTTTGCGATTTCGGACGCCTTTACCCTTATTTCGGCGCCCGGCCGGCCAAAAATTGGGTACCGGGGTCGAATTTTCAAAGTTGAGTTGACAGTTGTTTCTGGGGTATTTGGCAGTGCTGAACGCGTTTCCAGCGTTTGCTTTGCAATTTACTGCATTAACGCTGCATTCGGCGTCAGATCACACACCAAAAACATGTCCGAATATGTCCAAACATGTTCAAACTTGTCCAAATTTGTTTGAACACTTTCGTCGGCGCTGAACACGAATTCGGCGTTTGTTTCCGTGAAGGGTTATTACCGAGTAGTGCGACGAGCGACCAGTCTGCTTTGCCTCTGAACAAGCGGAGTGCCACTCTGAAGGTCCCCTTCAGCGTTAATCTAGTTATACTCCACAAAAAGTGTGGAGTATATAGCGATTGTGCGCGAAACGCAGTAATTTGGACCGGATGGGGTTCGCGCGTGCAGCGGCCGATTTGCAAACGGTCTTTTGCGTTGGGTAGGCCTAGTGGGTGGGCAGGGTGGACACCAAACGGGGTCACGCTCCGGGACCCCGTTGGCCGGAAATTCAAAAATTTAAATTTTCAAAGTACTGAAAAATGGGTTCAACAAGGTAGAACTCGAAAAAGTTGCATATAATGGTATACTAGGGTCTATAGCCCGTCGATAGCACGTTGCAGCTTCAGAGGACCGATGTCGTGCAGCTGACGTGCTGCAGCTTCAGAGACCGATGTCGCGCAGGTGACGTGCTGCAGCTTCAGAGACCGATGTCGCGCAGCTGACGTGCTGCAGCTTCAGAGACCGATGTCGCGCAGCTCACGCGCTGCAGCTTCAAGACCGCCCGTGACAGTAGCACCTGACAAAGCGACGTTTTGCGCTTCGCGTGTGGCCGTGACCCGTGCGCCGTTCTTGATCAGAAGACAAACCGACGTTTTGCGCTTCGCCTGTGCCCGTGACTCGTGCGCCGTTGCACCGTTCTTGGTCAGCAAACGAAACCCCGTGTTCCGCCTACAGTAACCGACGGCTGCGCCGCCGGCCCTTCCGGCGGAAGCACAGTTTTACCTACGTTACGTTCCAAAATTCATGGACCAGTATCCAAGAGACCCAATTACCCCTCAACACAGTGAAGCAATGCCAAGGGTTTATTAGAATGCTTAGAATGCGGCTCAGCCCACACCTGCAAGTGAGGTCAAGGACTATCTCTCATAGCACGGCCACTACGCTAGTGCTATCATGACAGACATACTGTAGACAACGCAACACACGAGATCCCCTATAAAGCAGCGGCGCCCAACCATCCTGCGCCCGAACGGCGGCGTCCAATAAGACTGCGCCCAATCGACAGTGCCCAACCGGTGGGGCCCAATCAACAGCGCATGACAGAAGCGCCCAATCGGCGGCGCCCAAACAGCGGCGCCAAACGGCGGCGGAAAAACGGCTGCGCCCAAACGGCGGCGCCCAAACGGCGGCGCAAAAACAGCTGCGCTAAAACGGCGGCGCCCAAACGGCGGCGCCCAAACGGCGGCGCCCAAACGGCGGCGCCCAAACGGCAGCGCCCAAACGGCAGCGCCCATACGGCGGCGCACAAACGTCGACGCACAAACGGCTGCGCCCAAACGGCTGCGCCCAAACATGGCGCCCAAACGGCGGCGCACAAACGGCTGCGCCAAACGACGGCGTCAAAACGGCTGCGCCCAAACGGCGGCGCCAAAACGGCCGCGCCCAAACGTCGGCGCCCATACGGCGGCGCCCAAACGGCGGTGCCCAAACGGCGGCGCACAAACGGCTGCGCCAAAACGGCGGTGACCAAACGGCTGCGCCCGAACGGCGGCGCCCAAACGGCTGCGCCCAAACGATGGCGTCCATACGGCGGCGCCCAAACGGCGGCGCCCATTCATTCAACAGCACCTGACAGTCAGCGTCCACTCGGCAGCGCCCAATTGAGGGCGTCCAAACGGCGGCGCCCCAACGGCAGCACCCAATCGATGTCGACCAAACGGCGGCGCATGGCTGCGCCCAAACGACGGCGCCCAGAAGTGCAATCCGATAGACTACTCGCTTTCCCATCAAAGTCAAAAGCAGTCAGAAGCCCTGAAGGAAAACATAACGTCGCAAACATGTCGCACCATCCTTCAAGGGTACTTCACTGAGCCCGTTCCCAACAGGAATAATCTGAGACGAAAAGACCTTGGAGCGATCAAAATCGACCAAAAATTGAACTGCGCCGGCTGCTGAACCAAGAAGACATTACTAACAAACTGCGCCGAAAACGGCCTAATAGGCATCTCACAAGCGACTAGAGGCCATCCAACAAGAAGCTACTCCATCATCGGACAACCGAGAGAGACTCTCTGCATCAAACAGTGGCGCACCTCTTACGAGCCAGACGCCGTGTCTCAGCAATACCCAATTACCAACACAAAAGCATGGGCAACAGCTTACCAGCGGCTTGCAACCGCTCTCGATCCAAAGGCCGACGGCCTAATAATAGCTCTCACAGAGCCTCCGCCATAGCCTCTACAATCCAACACCTTGTTCGACCACATGGTACAGAAGCCTCGACTACAGCAACACAAAACCGTCCAGAATCACACGCATGGACGACAGATTACAAGCAGCTTACAGCCGCACACTGGCCAACGGCCTCATAATAGCCCTGACTGGGCAGCCCCGACTGGGCCTCCACCGTGGACGCGACGCGCCTGGTGGGCACCACAAACACAAAATCCTCCAATCCACAATGAATACCGAACCAAACTAAACACGGCACCGAAGACAACACGCACTTCTCCGGTGCAAAAGACACAAGTCCAACGAGATCTCCTCCAAGACGCCTGCCGCCTCCTTCAGGTCGATGAACAAGAAGCGTCGTCTGGGAGCAGAGACACCCCCCTGTCCTTGCCTTCTCGAGCGACGCACGAATGGGCGACACAATACGGTATGCAGAAAAGACTCTGAAGCCCAACCAAAGGCCGCATCTTGATTGCCAAGACTGAGGGCAATCGCCCAAATCCCAGTAACAATGACACCAAGCAAGTGACACGCAGTGATAACTGAACTGATAATCGTTTCAAAAAATATAGCTTGCCCATGAAGACATTTTAGGCACAAGATCCAGACAACCCTCCAAAATGCCAAGTGAACCTCAGGAGCGGACAGAAAGTCGTTCAACTCTGACAAACCCCATATCGACCTTGGATACCTACTTGCGATCGATCAACTCGGACAAGTGAAAGTCCATTATCATTATCAGCCCGAACCTACATATGCAGCTGTATGGCGACGGAAAGAGGGCAATTACCAACGGTCTATCATTCTTGAGACTACAAATCATCAGACAAATCCATTGAAGGGAAACCCTGCTTGAAACAGCAACAAATACCCCTCCTCTATCATAGTCACAACATATTGACCCTTAGCTCAGAATCCACCCGGGAACAACTTTCCCAAAACAGTAGGTGCTCTCTTAGCCACCCTACTACCTCATCATCCACCTGTCTTTCTCCTCTGTAAAAGTCCGCGAATGAACAGACGAGTTCGGTGGGCTTCTCCCTAGCTGCCCCAAACCGGATCTGCTGTTCGGCCTTGGCGCCGCCTGTGGTGGGCGCCTGTCTGGCGAACTTCCAGGGGACAATCCTGCCGCGTGTGGCCACAGACGCTGTAGATGTACCGCTTGGAGGAAAAGCCAACCCGGCCAGCCTACGAACTCGCCGCCCTGCCGCTGGAAGACGTGCCTGCCATTAACAAAGGCATTCTTTACATGCCTTCCAAAGCCAGAAAAAGCAAAAAACAACAAAGTTCTCGGACAGAAACTCAGAAAAGCCTAATCAACGCTGGAAAAAACGTCGTCCCACTGCAGGGCTAGACGGCCTTCTGCATCTGCATCTGCATGCGTCGGAAGGCCAAGCCAGACAACCCGGGCACTTCCACGCGCAGGCTGTAGTGATTGCAACCGCGACGAGCGTTCCACATCAACTAAGCGTTGAGTCACGCTTAGCCGTCCGCGTCTCCAGACGGCGCCTTGCCTTCGCCACTTCTTCTCTTTCACTAGCTTCCTTGAACCCTCCTCCTGTGTGAGGTTCTGCTATTCTAACCAAGTTCCGAATTCTTTCTATTCCTTCAACGACATCTATTCAGTCTCGGAAATCTCCGATTTTACGTGAGCAAACCCTAGAACGACGACGAGATTCTTCCGACCGAACCGCCCAAGAGAACACTCCATTCCCAAACGCTGACAGCGTACTGTAGACACGAATTTTGAACTACACTCCGGCAAAACTCAACTTGACGGTGCTTTGACAGTGGGTAAAGCATATTGTTATCTTGTTGGGTCTCACAGCGAACCGCAAAAGCCCTTCCGAACGTCTACGACGGTGCTTTGACAGTGTGTAAAGCAAATGGAGCGCTTTGAGCGCAAGTTGGGTCTCACAGCGAAGCAAGCTCTACTATGGCACAATCGTAATAGTTGTTGCGAAGAATGTTATTCCGAAAATGGCCGAAATTCGACCGAATATCGCCAATTTCGCACGATTTAGGCGGCGGCCGAAGACGAAACTTGGGCCAGATGGTGCAGCGTCGAACGGCGGTTCCGTTGATGCACGGCTCGTCGCGATCCGCCGCCGCAGTCGGCAGTTAGCGCCGAAAATGTGCCAAAAAACGATATTTTCGGAATTTCGACCGAATTTCGACGGCGGCCCAAGACCAAACTTCGGCCAGACGGTGCCCGGCGGAAGGCGGTTCCGAAAATGTATACATGTCCGGGATCCGTCACCGCTGTCGAGAGTTATCGTGCTAACAGACAAACAAACAAACAGACAAACAAACAGAGATTCGGAGATTAGTAGGGGGGATACTATCTTTTGATATGTTGTAGTTACAGTTGGCAATATTTTGATATACAAAGTGGTTTTTATACTCCACAAAAAAGTGTGGAGTATATAGCGTTTGTGCGCGAAACGCAGAAAATTACAGTCAACGGAGTTCGCGCGTGAAGCGGCCGATTTCCAAACGGTCTTTTGCGTTGGGTAGGCCTAGTAAGTGGGCAGGGTGGACACCAAACGGGGTCACGCTGCGGGACCCCGTTGGCGGGAAATTCAAAAATTTAAATTTTCAAAGTACTGAAAAATGGGTTACACAAGGTAGAACTCGAGAAAGTTGCATATAATGGTATATACTATCTTTTGATACGTTGTAGCCCCCGATAGTGCCGAGTCGGCAAAAAAAGACTTGGATCGCTGCGGGACCCATTTTGGCGCCAAATTTGAAAAATTCGCGAATTTTGGCCCCGGGTCGACTTTGACGGGCTGCTGTGCGAGCTAGGTAGCAGCTCGAGCGGCGAGACCACTCTTGGTGCTCCTTCCCAGATGTCCTCTATCGAATGAGCCATGAACGGAGAAAATCGGGCGAAACAAAGAACTTTCTTACACTGCGACTTTTTCGACTCCAGGGTCGAAAATTGCGATTTTCGCATTTCGGCGTCTATAGCGCTCGAATGCGTTGCCGAATCGTTCCAAAAGTAGTTTCAAACGATTCTAGTACGCTAAAATCTGGTCTAGGAAAGTGTTTTGGAAGAATTATCGAAGCTACAGTATCCCTGCAGCGTCCGTTTGAATTGTGGGTGTCAAGTCAACTTCTGCGATATTATACTCGATTTCGGGGTTTTCGGGGGCGCTGATTACGAATTTGCCATTTGTTTAGCGCTTAGATGATGTTTGAACATACCTATGACGAATCTGAGTGTTACCGTGCCCCAAGTGCAGAATTTTGGTTCCGAGAGTCCACAGGAAGTTAGGGGTGTTGTATGTGGAAACTGCGGTATTTTGAAGTGTAGATGACGAATTCGGCATTACTTTTGCGATTGGCAGTGTTAATGGGAACTAAACGCAGAGCAGTCTCTGCGTTTGGTAGGAGTTCAAATTTGTGGAGTATACTGCGTCCCCGGACGACCTGCCTGGTGTATATTTTTTTGTATATATCTTTGTATCTTTTTTTGTATATATACATACACATGTACAAAATACAAAGTTTTCGAAATCATGGTTGGTGCGGCAGCGCCAAACCATAATATGTTCCATCTCGGCCGCGCGCACCTTTTCCCATCATCACGATACTTGTTTCTCTGGCTCCGCTGATGGGAACTGGTTGAAAT
>JASAMZ010002803.1:0-17011 GCA_030248115.1 Linhomoeus sp. GSCO2_2
CAACTCTGTCATGAATGGTGACACTGTAAAGCACTTTTGTCGCGAAATCAAACGCCAATTACATCGTGTGGTACCTTCTGTGGTCAGAATGTACTGGTGCAGTCGATATTTTCGAAATAATTTGGAATTTAGTCATTGGTCAAAGTTCTAAAAGCATAGATGCAAAACCGCGTGTTCTGACGGTCAGTTTAAGCTATAGATCATCGCGATCCATCAACTGTAGCGAGCGCTAGAGCGCTCACAGACAAACAGACAGACGGACAGACTCTAGTAATAGCCGCTTAGTAATAAGGACTAGAGCCTTTAGCCCATAGGAGAATCTCTATGGTCAATAGCCCATGGGTAATCAGCCTGTAGGACATTTGAGATAGCACTCAAGTCATTTGTCAATGTGCCCCTGCCAGTGCCTACATTTACTACTGCACCAGCTCCCATGCCTGTAAATACACAATAGACACTTGGCTTTAGCCCATAGACAATTGATTTTAGCCCGTAGAACAGTTCAGATGGATCTCAAGTCATTCGACCCTGCGCCCGTGCCACTGCCTACGTTTAGGGTTGCACCAGCTCCAGTGCCTGTAAATACACAGTAGACGCTTGGGTTTAGCCTATAAACATTTGGGTTTAGTCCATTGGACAGTTCAGATGGATTTCAAGTCATTCGACCCTGCGCCCCTGCCATTGCCTACGTTAAGGCTCGCACCAGCTCCAGTGCCTGTAAATACGCAGTAAACGCTTGAGTTTAGCCTATAAACATTTGGGTTTAGTCCATAGGACATTTCAGATAGATCTCAAGTCATTTGACCCTGTGCCCCTGCCAGTGCCCACATTTAGGCTCACGCCAGCTCCTGTGCCTGTAAATACACAATAGACACTTGGGTTTAGCCCGCAGGACATTTCAGATAGATCTTAAGTCGCTTGACGCAGATCCAGAATAGTTTGATGCTGTGTCCCTGCCAGTGCATGCAGTGCCTGCGAATACACTTTGGAGTCTCACAGCGACAACTCCATAGTGAATGGTGACACTCTAAAGTGCTTTTGGCGCAAAATCAAACGTCAGTCACAGCGTGTGGTGCCTTCTGTGCTCAGAATGTGCTGGCGCAGTCGATATTTTCGAAATAGTTTGGAATTTAGACATCGACCAATGTCCACAAACCTTCATGCAAAACTACAGGCCAAGACGGTCAGTTTAAGCCATAGATCATCGCGATCCGTCAACTGTAGCTAGAGATATGGCGCTCACAGACAAACAAACAAACAAACAAACGGACAGACCTTTGCCGCTTAGTAATAAGGACTAGAGCCTTTAGCCCGTAGGAGAATCTCAATGGTCAATGGTGTTGGGTTCAGCCCATAGACAACTTAGTTTAGCCTGTAGGACATTACAGATAGACCTCAAATCAGTTGACCCTGTGCCCCTGCCAGTACCTACATTTAGGATCACACCAGCTCCCGTGCCTGTAGATACACAATAGACATGTGGGTTTAGCCTGTAGACTATTGGGTTTAGCCCATAGAACATTTCAGATAGATATCAAGCCATTTCACACTGTGCCCCTGCCAGTGCCAACGTTTAGGCTGGCACCAGCTCTCGTGCCTGTAAATACACAATAGACACTTGGGTTTGGCCCGTAGACTATTGGCTTTAGCCCATAGAACATTTCAGATAGATCTCAAGCCATTTGACACTGTGCCCCTGCCAGTGCCTACATTTAGGCTCGCACCAGCTCCCGTGCCTGCAAATACACAATAGACACTTAGCTTTAGCCCGTAGACATTTGAATTTAGCCCGTAGGAGATTTCAGATAGATCTAAAGACATTTGACATTGATCCAAAGCAGTTTGATGCTGCGCCCCTGCCAGTGCCTGCGAATACACTTTGGCGTCTCACAACAACAACTCTGTCATGAATGGTGACACTGTAAAGCGCTTTTGGCGCGAAATCAAACGTCAATCACAACGTGTGGTGCCTTCTGTGCTCAGAATGTACTGTCGCAGTCGATATTTTCGAAATATTTTGGAATTTAGACATCAACTAAAGTCAACAAACCTTCATGCACAACTACAGGCCAGGACGGTCAGTTTAAGCCCTAGATCGTCGCGATCCGTCAACCGTGTCTAGAGTTATGGCGCTCACAGATCCACAAACAAACAAACAAACAAACAGACGGACAGACTCTTGCCGCTTAGTATATAGGACTAGAGCCTTTAGCCCGTAGGAGAATCTCTATGGTCAATCGTGTTGGGTTCAACCCATAGACAACTTAGTTTAGCCCATAGAACATTTCAGATAGATCTCAAGCCATTTGACACTGTGCCCCTGCCAGTGCCTACATTTAGACTCTCGCCAGCTCCCGTGCCTGTAAATACACAATGGACACTTGGGTTTAGCCTGTAGACTATTGGGTTTAGCCCATAGAACATTTCATATCGATCTCAAGGCATTTGACACTGTGCCCCTGCCAGTGCCTACATTTAGGGTCGCACCAGCTCCCACTCCTGCAAATACACAATAGACACTTGGCTTTAGCCCGTAGACATATGGATTTAGCCCGTAGTAGATTTCAGATAGATCGAAAGACATTTGACATTGATCCAAAGCAGTTTGATGCTGCGCCCCTGCCAGTGCACACAGTGCCTGCGAATAAACTTTTGGAGTGTCACAACAACAACTCTGTCATGAATGGTGACACTGTAAAGTGCGTTTGGCGCGAAATCAAACGTCAATCACTGCGTGTGGTGCCTTCTGTGCTCAGAATGTACTGGCGCAGTCGATATTTTCGAAATATTTTGGAATTTAGACATCGACCAAAGTCCACAAACCTTCATGCACAACTACAGGCCAGGACGGTCAGTTTAAGCCATAGATCATCGCGAACCGACAACTGTGTCTAGAGATATGGCGCTCGCAGAGCCACAAACAGACGGACAGACTCTAGGCCGCTTAGTAATATGGACTAGAGCCTTTAGCCCGTAGGAGAATCTCAATAGTCAATG
The DNA here is from genome assembly GCA_030248115.1 of Linhomoeus sp. GSCO2_2. NCBI lineage: Eukaryota > Metazoa > Nematoda > Chromadorea > Monhysterida > Linhomoeidae > Linhomoeus > Linhomoeus sp. GSCO2_2. The sequence goes on from JASAMZ010002803.1 coordinate 2,998, forward strand.
GTGTTGGGTTCAGCCCATAGGACATTTCAGATAGATCTCAAGCCATTCGACCCTGTGCCCCTGCCAGTGCCTACATTTAGGATCGCACCAGCTCATGTGCCTGTAAATACACAGTAGATTCTTGGGTTTAGCCTGTACACATTTGGGTTTAGCCAATAGGCATTTCAGACAGATCTCAAGTCATTTGACACTGTGCCCCTGCCAGTGCCTACATTTAGGCTCGCACCAGCTCCCGTGCCTGCAAATACACAATAGACACTTGGCTTTAGCCTGTAGACATTTGTGTTTAGCCCGTAGGAGATTTCAGATAGATCTAAAGACATTTGACATTGATCAAAAGCACTTTGATGCTGCACCCCTGCCAGTGCCTACAAATACACTTTGGCATCTCACAACGACAGCTCTGTCATGAATGGTGACACTGTAAAGCGCTTTTGGCGCGAAATCAAATGTCAATCACAACGTGTGGTGCCTTCTGTGCTCAGAATGTACTATCGCAGTCGATATTTTTGGAATATTTTGGAATTTAGACATCGACTAAAGTCAACAAACCTTCATGCAAAACTACAGGCCAGGACGGTCAGTTTAAGCCATAGATCATCGCGATCCATCAACTGTGGCTAGAGTTATGGCGCTCGCAGAGGCACAAACACACGGACAGACTCTAGGCGCCTTAGTATATAGGATAGAGCCTTTAGCCCGTAGGAGAATCTCTATGGTCAATAGCCCATGGTTAATCAGTAGAGCATCAAGGAGCTAATGCAATCATTGAATTCAGCACACTGCAGAACATTACAGTTATGTCTCAAGCCATTTGTGCCCCTGCCAGTGCCTGCGTTTAAGATCGCACTGGCTCCCATGCCTGCAAATACACAGTAGACACTTGGGTTTAGCCCGTAGACATTTGGGAATAGCCAATAGGACATTGCAGATAGATTTCAAGCCATTTGACACTGTGCCCCTGCCAGTGCCTACAATTAGGCTCGCATCAGCTCCCGTGCCTGCAAATACGCAGTAGACACTTGGGTTTAGCCCATAGACATTTGGGTTTAGCCCATAGGAGATTTCAGTTAGATCTAAAGACATTTGACATTGATCCAAAGCAGTTTGATGCTGCGCCCCTGCCAGTGCTTGCGAATACACTTTGGCATCTCACAACGACAACTCTGTCATGAATGGTGACACTGTAAAGCTCTTTTGGCGTGAAATCAAATGTCAATCACAACATGTGGTGCCTTCTGTACTCAGAATGTACTGTCGCAGTCGATATTTTCAAAATATTTTGGAATTTAGACATCGACTAAAGTCAACAAACCTTCATGCAAAACTACAGGCCAGGACGGTCAGTTTAGATCATCGCGATCCGTCAACTGTGGCTAGAGTTATGGCGCTCGCAGAGCCACAAACACACGGACAGACTCTAGGCGCCTTAGTATATAGGACTAGAGCCTTTAGCCCGTAGGAGAATCTCTATGGTTAATAGTGCATGGATCACCACAGGACATTACAGGTAGATCTTAAGTCATTCAACCCTGTGTCACTGCCAGTGCCTACGTTTAGGATCGCACCATCTCCCGTGCCTGTAAATATACAATAGACACTTGGGTTTAGCCCATAAACAATTGGGTTTAGCCTGTAGGACATTTCAGATAAATCTCAAGCCATTCGACCCTGTGCCCTGCCAGTGCCTACATTTACCATCGCACCAGCACCATGTCTCGTGCCAGTAAATACGCGATAGACACTTGGCTTTAGCCCATAAACATATTGGGTTTAGCCCATAGGACATTTCAGATAGATCTCAAGTCATTCGACCCTGTGCCCCTGCCAGTGCCTATGTTTACGATCGCACCATCTCTCGTGCCTGTAAATACACAATAGACACTTGGGTTTAGCCCATAGACATCTGGCTTTAGCCCGTAGGCGATCTCAGATAGATCTAAAGTCATTTGACATAGATACAGAGTAGTTTGACTCTGTGCTCCTGCCAGTGCATGCAGTGCCTGCGAATACACTTTGGAGTCTCACAACGACAATTCTGTAGTCAATGGTGACACTGTAAAGAGCATTTGGCGCGAAATCAAACGTCAGTCACAGCGTGTGGTGTCTTCTGTGCTCAGAATGTACTATCGCAGTCGATATTTGCGAAATTTCTTTTGACGTGCAGATCATCGCGATCCGTCAATGCTGTCGAGAGTTATCGTGTTAACAGACAGACAGACAGACAGACAGACAGACAGACAGACTCTATGCCGCTTAGTATATAGGACTAGTGCATTTAGCCCATAGGTGATACTGTATATCTATAGCTAAACACCTATGGAAACAGAGCCATTTGTATCGTCCTATGGAAATCAGCCACTGCTCACAACATGTATTGGCCTATGGTTCATGGCCAATGCTCACAACAGCCCATAGGAGAATCTGATAGATCTAAAGTCATTTGACACTGCGCCTCTATCAGTGCCTGCTTTTAGGGTTGCACCAGCTCCCATGCCTCAGAATACACTGAAGCTAACACATGGAAGCTTGCATTTAGCCCATAGGAGATTTCAGATAGATCTAATCTCTTCTGACACTGTGCCCCTGCCAGTGCCTGCATTTACCATTGTGCCCACTCCCGTGCCTTTGATTACACTGAACTTTGCATACAGGTGTTTGTGTTTAACCCATAAGAGGATTCAGATAGATCAGTCTCTTGACAGTCTCAGGATCAGTCTCTTGACACTTCGCCCTTGCCAGTGCCTGCATTTATCATTGAACCTGTCCCCGTGCCTCTGAATACACTGAAGCTAACACATGGATGCTTGTGTTTTGCCCTTAGGAGACTTCAGATAGAGCTAATGTCTTCTGACACTGTGCCCCTGCCAGTGCCTGCATTTACCTTCGCGCCTGTTCCCGTGCCTCCAAATACCTGACACCTGTAGGAGTCTCACAGCGACAGCTCTGGAGTGAATGGTGACACGACAGTGCGAAATTTCCACGAAAATGACCAGTAGGCACTCTTTAGTGCTCAGAATGTACTGTGCAGTCGATATTTTCGTGAATTTTGTGGAATTTAGTAATCTGCAAAAGTTTTAAAATAGGAGGGGATTCCTTCCAGCCCACGACGGTCAGTTTAAGCTATAGATCTCCAGGATCCGTCAACTGTGTCAAGAGAAAATGGCCGGACAAACAGACACACAGACAGACAGACAGACTCTATGCCGCTTAGTATATAGGACTAGAGCCTTTAGCCCGTAGGAGAATCTCAATGGTCAACTGCGCATGGGTAATCTGCAGAGCATGAATGAGAGGATGCAATCATCGAATTCAGTGACGCAGGACATTATAGTTGGACCTCAAGTCATTAGACCCTATGCCCCTGCCAGTGCCTGTGTTTAGGATCACACCATCTCCAGTGCCTGACAATACACAATAGACACTTAGGTTTAGCCCGTAGACAATTGGGTTTAGCCCATAGAACATTTCAGATATATCTCAAGTCATTCGACATTGTGCCCCTGCCAGTGCCTATGTTTAGTATCATACCATCTCCCGTGCCTGTAAATACACAGTAGATGCTTGGGTTTAGCCCAAAGGCATTTGGCTTTAGCCCATAGGAGATTTCAGATAGATCTAAAGTCATTTGACATAGATACAGAGTAGTTTGATACTGTGCCCCTGCTAGAGCACGCAGTGCCTGCGAATACACTTTGGAGTCTCACAACGACAACTCTTTAGTGAATGGTGCCACTGCAAAGCGCTTTTGGCGCGAAATCAAACATCAGTCACAGAGTGTGTCGCCTTCTGTGCTCAAAATGTACTGGTGCAGCTGATATTTGTGAAATAATGTGGAATTTAGGCATCGGTCAAAGTTCTAAATGCAAAGATGCAAAACCGTGTGTTATGACGGTCAGTTTAAGCTATAGATCATCGCGATCCATCAACCGTAGCGAGCGCTAGAGCGTTTACAGACAAACAAACAAACAGACAGATGGACAGACTCTTGCCGCTTAGTATATAGGACTAGTGCCTTTAGCCCATAGGTGATACTGTATATCTATAGCTGAACACCTATGGAAGCAGAGCCATTTGTATCGACCCATGGAAATCAGCCACTGGTCACAACATGTATTGGCCTATGGCTCACAGCCAATGCTCACAACAGCCCATAAGAGATTCTGATAGATATAAAGTCATTTGACACTGTGCCTCTGTCAGTGCCTGCTTTTAGGGTTGCACCAGCTCCCATGCCTCAGAATACACTGAAGCTAACACATGGATGCTTGCATTTAGCCCATAGGAGATTTCAGATAGATCTAATGTCTTCTGACACTGTGCCCCTGCCAGTGCCCGAAAGTACTATTGCGCCCGCTCCCATGCCTTTGATTACACTGAACTTTGCATATAGGTGTTTGTGTTTAGCCCATAAGAGGTTTCAGATAGATCAAAAGTCTCTTGACACTGCGCTCTTGCCAGTGCCTGCATTTATCATCGAACCTGTTCCCGTGCCTCTGAATACACGTCGGAGTCTCACAGAGACAACTTTGTAGCATTGGTGGCACGACAGTGCGAAATTTCCATGAAAATGACCAGTAGGCACTCTTTAGTACTCAGAATGTACTGTGCAGTCGATATTTTCGTGAATTTTGTAGAATTTAGTAATTTGCAAAAGTTTTAAAATAGGAGGGGATTCCTTCCAGCCCACGGCGGTCAGTTTAAGCTATAGATCTCCATGATCCGTCAACTGTGTCAAGAGAAAATGGCCGGACAAACAAACAAACAAACAGACAGACTCTATGCCGCTTAGTATATAGGACTAGAGCCTTTAGCCTGTAGGAGAATCTCTATGGTCAATAGCCCATGGGTAATTAACCTGTAGGACATTTGAGATAGCAATCAAGTCATTTGACAATGTGCCCCTGCCAGTGCCGACATTTACTACTGCACCAGCCCCCATGCCTGTAAATACACAATAGACACTTGGCTTTAGCCCATAGACAATTGGGTTTAGCCCGCAGGACAGTTCAGATAGATCTCAAGTCATTCTAGCCCGCGCCCCTACCACTGCCTACGTTTAGGATCACACCAGCTCCAGTGCCTGCAAAATGCAGTAGATGCTTGGGTTTGGCCTATAAACATTTGGGTTTAGCCCATAGGACATTTCAGATAGATCTCAAGTCATTCGACCCTGTGCCCCTGCCAGTGCCTACATTTAGGCTCGCACCAGCTCCCGTGCCTGTAAATACACAATAGACACTTGGGTTTAGCCCGTTGATAGTTGGGTTTAGCCCACAGGACATTTCAGATAGATCTAAAGTCGTTTGACATAGATCCAGAATAGTTTGATGCTGTGTCCCTGCCAGTGCATGCAGTGCCTGCGAATACACTTTGGAGTCTCACAGCAACAACTCTTTAGTGAGTGGTGACACTGTAAAGGTCCCGCACTACGATTTGAAGTTGATGTTTTGCGTGTTGGCGTGCAGTGCGCGCGTCATTGCCACTGTGGCCACCATTTGAATCATCATGGTTTAGCAGAATTGTGCACCTCACAGTTGAAATTGTCAAAATTTTATGGAATTCAGGCATCCGTCAAAGTTCTAAATGCACTTATGCAAAACTACATGTTCAGACGGTCAGTTTAAGCTATAGATCATCGTGAACCGACAACTGTGTCTAGAGTTATGGTGCTGACAAACAAACAAACAGAAGGACAGACTCTAGGCTGCTTAGTATATAGGACTAGAGCCTTTAGCCCGTAGGAGAATCTCTATGGTCAATAGCCCATGGGTAATTAACCGGTAGGACATTTGAGATAGCCCTCAAGTCATTTGACAATGTGCCCCTGCCAGTGCCAACATTTACTACTGCACCAGCCCCCATGCCTGTAAATACACAATAGGCACTTGGGTTTAGCCCATAGACACTTGGGTTTAGCCCGTAGGACATTTCAGATAGATCTCAAGTCATTTGACCCTGTACCCCTGCCAGTGCCTACGTTTAGGATCGCACCAGCTCCTGTGCCTGTAAATACACAATAGGCACTTGGGTTTAGCCCATAGACAATTGGGTTTAGCCCATAGGACATTTCAGATAGATCTCAAGTCATTTGACACTGTACCCCTGCCAGTGCCTACATTTAGGCTCGCACCAGCTCCCGTGCCTGTAAATACACAATAGACACTTGGGTTTAGCCCGTTGACAGATGGGTTTAGCCCGCAGGACATTTCAGATAGATCAAAAGTCGTTTGACATAGATCCAGAATAGTTTGATGCTGTGCCTCTGCCAGTGCATGGCGTGCCTGCGAATACACTTTGGAGTCTCACAACGACAACTCTTTAGTGAGTGGTGACACTGTGAATGTCCCGCACTACGATTTGAAGTTGATGTTTTGCATGTTGGCGTGCAGTGCGCGCGTCATTGCCACTGTGGCCGCCATTTGAATCATCATGGTTTAGCAGAATTGTGCACCTCACAGTTGAAATTGTCGAAATTTTATGGAATTTAGGCATCGGTCAAAGTTCTAAATGCACTTATGCAAAACTACATGTTCAGACGGTCAGTTTAAGCTATAGATCATCGCGAACCGACAACTGTGTCTAGAGTTATGGCGCTGACAAACAAACAAACAAACAGACGGACAGACTCTAGGCGCCTTAGTATATTCGTTTGACATAGATCCAGAAAAGTTTGATGCTGTGCCCCTGCCAGTGCATGGCGTGCCTGCAAATACACTTTGGAGTCTCACAACGACAACTCTTTAGTGAGTGGTGACACTGTGAATGTCTCGCACTACGATTTGAAGTTAATGTTTTGCGTGTTGGCGTGCAGTGCGCGCGTCATTGCCACTGTGGCCGCCATTTGAATCATCATGGTTTAGCAGAATTGTGCACCTCACAGTTGAAATTGTCGAAATTTTATGGAATTTAGGCATCGGTCAAAGTTCTAAATGCACTTATGCAAAACTACATGTTCAGACGGTCAGTTTAAGCTATAGATCATCGCGAACCGACAACTGTGTCTAGAGTTATGGCGCTGACAAACAAACAAACAAACAAACAGACGGACAGACTCTAGGCGCCTTAGTATATAGGACTAGAGCCTTTAGCCCGTAGGAGAATCTGTCTGATCAATTAATAGCCCATGGGTAATCAGCCTGTAGGACATTTTAGACAGCCCTCAAGTCATTTGATAATGTGCCCCTGCCAGTGCCTACATTTACTACTGCACCAGCTCCCATGCCTGTAAATACACAATAGACACTTGGCTTTAGCCCATAGACAATTGGATTTAGCCTGTAGGACAGTTCAGATGGATCTCAAGTCATTCGACCCCGCGCCCCTGCCACTGCCTACGCTTAGGATTGCACCAGCTCCAGTGCCTGTGAATACGCAGTAGACGCTTGGGTTTAGCCTATAAACATTTGGGTTTAGTCCATAGGACATTTCAGATAGATCTCAAGTCATTCGACCCTGTGCCCCTGCCAGTGCCTACATTTAGGCTCGCGCCAGCTCCCGTGCCTGTAAATACACAATAGACACTTGGGTTTAGCCCGTAGACAGTTGGGTTTAGCCCACAGGACATTTCAGATAGATCTAAAGTCGTTTGATGTAGATCCAGAATAGTCGGATACTGTGCCCCTGCCAGTGCTTGCAGTGCCTGCGAATACACTTTGGAGTCTCACAGTGACAACTCCATGGTGAATGGTGACACTCTAAAGTGCTTTTGGCCCGAAATCAAACGTCAGTCACGCGAAATCAAACGTCAGTCGATGCTGTGTCCCTGCCAGTGCATGCAGTGCCTGTGAATACACTTTGGAGTCCCACAGCGACAACTCCATAGTGAATGGTAACACCCTAAAGTGCTTTTGGCGCGAAATCAAACGTCAGTCATGCGAAATCAAGCGTCAATCACAGCGTGTGGTGCCTTCTGTGGTCAGAATGTACTGGCGCAGTCGATATTTTCGAAATATCATGGAATTTAGTCATCGGTCAAAATTCTAAAAGCAAAGATGCAAAACTACGTGTTCTGACGGTCAGTTTAAGCTATAGATCATCGCGATCCGTCAACTGTAGCGAGCGCTAGAGCGCTCACAGACAAACAGACAAACAGACAGACGGACAGACTCTAGGCCGCTTAGTAATAAGGACTAGAGCCTTTAGCCCGTAGGAGAATCTCTATGGTCAATAGCTCATGGGTAATCAGCCCGTAGGACATTTGAGATAGCGCTCAAGTCATTTGTCAATGTGCCCCTGCCAGTGCCTACATTTACTACTGCACCAGCTCCCATGCCTGTAAATACACAATAGACACTTGGCTTTAGCCCATAGACAATTGGTTTTAGCCCGTAGGACAGTTCAGATGGATCTCAAGTCATTCGGCCCCGCGCCGCTGCCACTGCCTACGTTTAGGCTCGCACCAGCTCCAGTGCCTGTAAATATGCAGTAGACGCTTGGATTTAGCCTATAAACATTTGGGTTTAGTCCATGGGACAGTTCAGATGGATCTCAAGTCATTCGATCCTGCGCCCCTGCCACTGCCTATGTTTAGGCTCGCACCAGCTCCAGTGCCTGTAAATACGCAGTAGACGCTTGAGTTTAGCCTATAAACATTAGGGTTTAGTCCATAGGACATTTCAGATAGATTTCAAGTCATTCGACCCTGTGCCCCTGCCAGTGCTCACATTTAGGCTCGCACCAGCTCCTGTGCCTGTAAATACACAATAGACACTTGGGTTTAGCCCGTAGACAGTTGGGTTTAGCCCGCAGGACATTTCAGATAGATCTTAAGTCGCTTGACGTAGATCCAGAATAGTTTGATGCTGTGTCCCTGCCAGTGCACACAGTGCCTGCGAATACACTTTGGAGTCTCACAACGACAACTCTGTCATGAATGGTGACACTGTAATGTGCTTTTGGCGCGAAATCAAACATCAATCACAGCGTGTGGTGCCTTCTGTGCTCAGAATGTACTGACGCAGTCGATATTTTCGAAATATTTTGGAATTTAGACATCGACCAATGTCCACAAACCTTCATGCAAAACTACAGGCTAAGACGGTCAGTTTAAGCCATAGATCATCGCGATCCGTCAACTGTAGCTAGAGATATCGCGCTCACAGACAAACAAACAAACAAACAAACGGACAGACCTTTGCCGCTTAGTAATATGGACTAGAGCCTTTAGCCCGTAGGAGAATCTGTATGGTCAATAGCGCATGGGTAATGTGTAGAGCATGAAATTATAATGCAATCATCGAATTCAGTGCACCGCAGGACATTTCAGATAGATCTCAAGCCATTTGACACTGTGCCCCTGCCAGTGCCTGCATTTAGGCTCTCACCAGCTCCCGTGCTTGTAAATACACAATAGACACTTGGGTTTAGCCTGCAGACTATTGGGTTTAGCCCATAGAACGTTTCAGATAGATCTCAAGCCATTTGACACTGTGCCCCTGCCAGTGCCTACATGTAGGCTCGCACCAGCTCCCGTGCCTGCAAATACACAATAGACACTTGGCTTTAGCCCGTAGACATTTGGGGTTAGCCCATAGGAGATTTCAGATAGATCAAAAGACATTTGACATTGACCCAAAGCAGTTTGATGCTGCGCCCCTGCCAGTGCGTACAGTGCCTGCGAATACACTTTGGTGTCTCACAACGACAACTCTGTCATGAATGGACACTGTAAAGTGCTTTTGGCGCGAAATCAAACGTCAATCACTGCGTGTGGTGCCTTCTGTGCTCAGAATGTACTGGCGCAGTCGATATTTGCGAAATATTTCAGAATTTAGGCATCGGTCAAAATTCTAAAACTAAAGATGCAAAACTACGTGTCATGGAGGTCAGTTTAAGCTATAGATCATCGCGATCCGTCAACTGTAGCGAGCGCTAGAGCGCTCACAGAGCCACAGACGGACAGACTCTTGCCGCTTAGTAATTAGGACTAGAGCGCTGACAGACAGACAAACAAACAAACAGACGGACACTCTTGCCGCTTAGTATATAGGATGGTGTACCAGACTCAGAATTAAATGTTGCAGCCACCGAAGGGCACGTTGCCCACGAAGACGGTCAGTTTGTGCGAGTAGCGGGGCTTGGAGCCGTCGGCGCCGCACGCGTCCACCCGTAGGCAGTGGCTGCCGCACTCCGAGCCGTTCCTGTGTGGAATGAAGTGAAATTTGAGATTTCAGCAAAGTGCATACCGTCTGTATATTATGTCTCTCTCACACTTGGAGGGCCGCCTGGCAATCGGCAGGCGCTTTGAACTTGACGTAGCCGTTCAGAGCGCTGGCGCCCTCGGCGAAACTGCGCCTGAATAAGCAATGACAATGAGTCACACAAGGCGCAAAAAAGAACTACAGGGTGAGTCACACCTATTGACGACCGCCTTCTTGGGCACCTGGGGCGCCGTACCGTACGCAGAGCGCAGTCGAACCGACTCGATCTCGCTGAATGGCCGAAAGAGCTTCTTGAGCTTCTGAAGCGACAAAATTAGATGAATTTATTGTTTACTTGCATGTCAAAGTTTCCAGAGAAGTTCCATTCCCCCCCCCCCCCCTGGGAGTGGTGTCCAGAGCCAGGTTGCCCACGAAAGCAGTCCGCGCCAGAGCTTCCTCCGAATCGGCCGGCGGTCGCTTCTTGCGACGCTTCGGAGCGCCGCCGACTTCGGGATTCGGTTCCGGCGACGACGGCGACTCTTCTGTCGCTTCGTGTGACTTCTCTTGGTTAATTAGCGCAGCCTTGCGCTTTCTAGACGCCTTCTTCTTCGTGAGCTGAATCGAATAAGCTCGTAGGTATCGAAATACATCAGTGCAGAGCAACGACTGGCTCACACACCACTGCAGGTACATCTGAAGAGGGTTCCGTCCCACTGGGACCATCACCACTGTTATCCAGAGTCCCAGAGGTGAGCTGCCGTTTGGGCATGGCTAGGACCTCCTCGCAACGCTTGAACCACAACAAGACACCATCAGGTTGTCTGTTAGCAGCCACAAGAGACACATTTTGGCGGACTCAAAGCCCTTCTGTCAAAGCCGCAGCATGAGACAAAGAATTACCTTTTATTCATATCAGCCTGCAGCCACCATAATCACAGAGAACAACACCCGTCGTCTTCACCAGGTCGAGCAAGAGGACAGTTCTCGCAAGGCAATCTATGTCTGCAACATGCACACAGTAGGTCGATGTGGCTACTATGTAGTCTCTGCACTACCACGCCACTGAACACTCATCCAAAGTACCATTCACTGTTCATCATCAGCTCATCGTCACTGCATGAGCGCCTGGCCTCTTTCCTCCAACAAATCCCTGAATTCTCCGCAGGTCATCACTCTGCCGAATCCGAATTGTATATTGTCCAGGGTGGCCTTGTGGTGGCGCTCGTCTGAGGTGGCGGTGCCATCGGATAGAAAGGCCACCCTGTAGTTGTGGACGAAGGCGCTGCGGGCGGTCGTCTCGCAGCACAGATTGGTCATCACCCCCGAGACGACCACTGTGTCCACCTGCATGCAAGACTTCCATCTTAGATTATCCCTCTTCCTCCAGGAGTCAGCGTACAGTAGCACCCCTCAGTCCCTTCCCTCCCCTCCCCCTCAAAACAAGCTTCCCCCACCTGCTTCTCCCTGAGCCAGCGGTCCAACGTGTGCCATGGAAGGCGTCATAAGTGGTCTTGTCGTCGAGCATGGTCACAGCGTCCTCCCCCAGTCTCTCCAGTGCCTCCTTCACGTGTGGAATCAGCTGCCAGCTGTCGTCTCCCACCAGGCTGACGTCGTAGTTGTAAAACTCCCCCAGCACGCCCATGTCCTCGCGAGAGCTTTGGCCGTGTCGGCTGGCGAAAATGGGAATCTGACAACGAAAGACAAGGAGAGTTCAGAGAGTAGAGGGAAGTGGGGGGGGGACGGGGGGGGGGGGCTGGAGGGGGCTGGAGTGGGCTGGACGGAGAGGCCCTTGGGACAGTTTCAGGCGGTTCACTCATTCGAAACACCGCTCCAAAACACCCTGCACCATACTGTCGTGCACGCTAGTCTTCACTCGTCTCATTCGGAACAAAAGTGAGACACGGTGCTAATCACGAACCAGAGCAACAAGCTGTGTGTGTAAAAAGTTCAACCTATACTTTGTGTCTGACGAAGTCCGCTTTTGTCAATAATATGTTGCCACTGGGTAATTTGAATGTTACTCCCACTATAGTACGCACTACTAGTGCATTTAGCCCATAGGTGATACTGTATATCTTTTGCTGAACACGTATGGAAACAGAGTCATTTGTATCGACCCATGGAAATTAGCCACTGCTCACAGAGTGTATTGGCCTATGGTTCACGGCCAATGCTCACAACAGCCAATGGGAGAATCTGATAGATCTTAAGTCATTTGACACTGCGCCTTTATCAGTGCCTGCTTTTAGGGTTGCACCAGCTCTAGAATACACTGAAGCTAACACATGGAAGCTTGCATTTAGCCCATAGGAGATACGCACTATATGCAACGCGTCGGCATCTGGTTTTGGAAGAGTGAATCTATCGCGACCTATCGCCATTTCGGCTATTGGTACGTCTATACAATCCAAGTGTATGGTGTCCTGCTGCTGTCGTTCAACCGCTTCACGGCTCTCTGCTTCCCAAGGCGTCACGACGAGGTCAGAAGAGCGTCCAGTGCAATGCAATTCTAGGTGACTATTGTGCTCATTCAGATTTGGCGACCAAAACTACTGGCGCGGTGGTGGCAAATAATCGTTCTATGGCCCATGACCCATGGAATTTATGACCCACGACCCATGGAATTCATGACCCAAATTTGAATTTGCGCGTACAGTAATCCCAAAGCGTAAAGTACATACTGGCGGTTGCGGTAAACGACAAATCGCACAAAAATGGCACTCGACTTGCTCCGAGAGCGTCAACCTGTTGTAAGAGTTAGAATCTGGGAGAATCAAACCAAACAGACAAGGTTTAGACCATGTTTAGGTCAATGTCGATGGTTTACCATTTAGATTACGCCGTTTAGATCATGGTTTTAGACCCTTCTTAGCAGTGGCGGGCTCAGGATTTGCGAATGGGGGGGGGGGGGGGGCGCCACTTCAGAAAACTTTCGACTCTTTTTTCATTGCGCCGCAGGCGCAAATTTTTGCCTTTTTTCGCCCGGCCTCAGCCGGGCGAACCCCTACGAGAGCTTTTCGTGCGTGCGTGCGTCCGTCCGTTCGTTCGGAACGCTCTCAGATCTCGGTGTTGGAAAGTCGTAGGAAGGAGATCTTGGGCTCTACGGAAAGCTCTCGACTCAGTGGTAATGTCGCTAAGAGACTTCGAAATTCAAAAGTTTGAATTGCGCGGGCTACAGTAACCTGAAGGTCAAAACGGAAAACGGCTGTAACTCGCTCGTCTTACGTCGTAGAGCGGCGCGCGATAGGTCAACTAAAAGGTCTCGACGTGCTCTTTCGTTTGGCATTAAAACTTTTGTTAATTACGCAAACACGCAACACGGAAAGCGACATTCTCGCGTTTTTAACGCAGAAATCGCTCTAACTCGCTCAGCGTGCGTCGTAGGGAGATGATCTTGGGTTGGTTGGATAGCTCTCGACTCACTGATCATTTGTTGTTCTATTGGCCGAAACTCAAAAGTTTGAATTTCGGTAGCTACAGTAACCCAAAGGTTTAAAACGCGAAACTTATCTAACTCGCTCGTCTTTCGTCATAGAGAGACGATCTTGAGTTCGCTGAATAGGTTTCGGCACACTGATAATTCCGTTAAGAGAAGTGGAAATTCAAAAGTTTGAATTGCGCGCGCTACAGTAACCTGAAGGTCCAAGACGCAAAACGGCTCTAACACGCTCGTCTTACGTCGTAGGGCGGCGTGCTATAGGTCAACTAAAAGGTCTCGATGTGCTCTTTAGATTGACGTAAAAAATTTTGTTAATCGCGCAAACACGCACCACGAAAAGCGACGTTCTCGCGTTTTTAGCATAGAAATCGCTCTAACTCGCTCAGCGTGCGTCGTAGAGAGACGATCTTGAGTTGCTGGATAGCTCTTAATA
>JASAMZ010002806.1:0-2500 GCA_030248115.1 Linhomoeus sp. GSCO2_2
CGAGCGGTGAAGGAGAGGAGGAAGGGGGTGGCAGGCGGAGGGCGCCGGCCCCAGAGGAAGTGGAAGGGGGTGGCAGGCGGAGGGCGCCGGCCCCAGAGGAAGTGGAAGGGGGTGGCAGGCGGAGGGCGCCGGCCGCAGAGGGAGGGAAGGAGGTGGGCGGAGGCGGAGGGCGCCGGCCCCAGAGGAAGTGGAAGGGGGTGGCAGGCGGAGGGCGCCGGCCCCAGAGGAAGTGGAAGGGGGTGGCAGGCGGAGGGCGCCGGCCCCTGCGGAAGTGGAGAGGGACGCCTTGGCTGGAGAGCCGGTCCCGTTGGCTGCTGAGAGGGGTGGCAGGGCAGAGGAGCCAGCCCCAAGGTCTGCGGCAGAGGGTGGAGAAGTAGCGGTCTCCCCTCTGGCCCTGCAAGCTGCGACCCTCCCGCAAGGGCAAGTCCCTGGAGGTGACCCAAATCAGCTTCTTCAGCTGATGCAGCAAATGCGGGCAGACATGCAGGCCGAAAGGCAGCAGATGCGGGCGGACATGCAGCAGATGGTGGACAAGCTGCGACAGCTGGAGGCTGGTCCTGGTCAGCTTGGGACGGCGCGCGCGGTGCTGGGTGCGCCGGCGGCGTCCATGCCTCTGCCTGCAGTGTCAGTGGCGAGTGCGTTGGGCACGTTGGGAGGAGCGGCGCTCAGTGCGCAAGGTGGTGGGCTCCCCAACAGTGCGAGTGCGCCAACGCTGGTTTCGCAGGCTGCGCCGGTGGTGTCGGTGGCGCAGACGGCTGCGACGAGCGCGTCTTTGGGGACGGTGGCAAGCAGTGCGTTTCCGCCTGTGGGGGCGATGTCGGCTGCCACGCCTAGTGCCTCAGGGATGCTGCAGACGTCCGCGGCGAGTGCGTCAGTGGCGCCGAGTGCGTTGGCAGCGTTTCCGAGTGCAGCGCAAGTGCCCATGGTGCCGTATGGTGTGTCAAACGTGGCGAACGTCAGTGCTGCGTCAGTGGCAGCCACTCCAGTGGTGCCTGTGATGTCGACCGCTGCTGGCAAGGCGCAGGTGGGCGTCGTGCAGTCAGTCCAGCCTCCAGTGGTGTCGTCCACTGTGTCGACAATGATGCAGCCCGCTGCCCCGCCAGCTGGTAGCCAGTCCAGTGGCAGTGCCCAGACGATGGCGACGATGCCGTCCCTGCTGCCGCAGCAGATGTCTGGAGGTGGGCAGCTGTCCCAGATGGCAGTGGGCCAGTCTGTGGGCATGAACGCGCAGGTGTATCCCAGTGGTCTGGGTGTGAACCCCAGTCAGACAGTCGGCGCCCAGACGGCAGCCACTGTGGGGCCCCAGAGCCAGCTGGCGAGCTTTGGCAACGTGGCCAGTGGTGGTGCGAGCTTTGGAGGTGTGGCGCAGAACGTGACCGGCCAGACTGGTCAGCCGCCATCCCTGGTGCCACCTCCAGGCTCTTCCCCAGCAAGGAGAGTGGGGTGCTGTCTGCCCAGAGGGGTTGGCTGTGTATGCCAGCAGCCCAGGCGCAGGTGCCTCTGGTGGGCAGTTTGCCCAGAGGGTCAGTGGCACCACTTCCTCTGAAGGAGCTGGGGACGCTTCAGCCATTCACTGGTGAAGCCGGTCGAGACTGGAATGCGTTCCATTCGCAGTCTGAGGCCATGAGGGCTTGTGAGTTGATCGTGAGAATTGGGCCGTGGCACTCCAAGCACACCTGAGGGGTGGACCGCTGGAGCTGGTCGACCAGACGCTGATGGCTCTGGGAGACGCTGCCACATATGACGTTCTGGTGTCAGTTGTTGGCTAACTACACAGATCGTCGGTCCAGATACTCCTGGCATAGGATAGGAAAATTACGCGAGAAAGCTTTGAATCCCACAACACCAACACACTTTGAGACGAGTTTTGCTGAGCTGCGAAGCTGTAAACTGCTTGATTTGTGCATGTGAGTGGGCCTGCAGAGGTTAAGGAAGTTATTTATGCCGCCCGCATCACATCATAGCGCTTCTTAGTTTCTGTTAAACTTCAGTGAAACTGCTGGTCGGCTTGTAGGTGACGTCTTTGGGGCTGGAGCTTGTTAGTTGGACACTTGCGACAACTTTATTAATGCAAAAAATACCAGATAAGGTCCCCAGAACTCTCCTGTAGTACTTTAGAGCATTTTCCGCTTAACCGCCCCGGGGCGCTTACGTGGCGCCAACTTTAGGTCGTCTGAGGACCCATTTCAACGTAAGCGCCCCGGGGCGCTTAATCGGAAAAACCCGGTACGTCTTGCTAAAAAATTAATCCCGGGCGATCCCTGCAATGTTGCCTAGCAACAACCCTTTGGAAAGAAGTGTGTCACAAGTAGCGCATGAATAGTGGATGGTGAGCAGACGCGCATCATATCGGAAAGGCTTCTAACCACTTTACAAAACTTACTACTTTATCAATCTTCCACTAAACATCCATCACAAACCACTCTCTATTAATAAAACAACTCAACTTTTTTAAAACAGCTTGTTGAAGAAATTTCGCCGCTAGCTCATCAGGCGAAAA
>JASAMZ010002806.1:7500-19225 GCA_030248115.1 Linhomoeus sp. GSCO2_2
AACACAAGAAACGCTACAAAACGGCGTGCCAAGACCTCAGTAGAATTAATGCGTGAAGGATGGTGGTCGTCAGACTATTTTCCATAGCTGAAGTGTACCACCAGACCTTTCGGATTGACAAGCTTTTGGACAAGCTAAGATATTGGCGAAGTGTGCCCAGCAGACTGACCGTTAGTCGACAACATTTCGCACAGATACAGTATGAAATTACTGTAGAAATATACAAAATACAAAGTTTGTATATTTGCCTTGTTTTGTATATGTATATGTATATTTTGAAAACTTTGTATTTTGTATATGTATATGTATATATACAAAAAAATATACAAAGAAATATACAAAAAAATATACAAAACCACTTTGTATATGAAAATATTGCCCACTGTACCGGTTACACGTATGCCATCAACGTGTCTGTTCGAATCTACCTACTTTGTTTGTGCATGAAGCGGCCGATTTTGCGGTGATTAGTCTTGAGCATTCAACGCAAAACATGCGGATCTGGGATTTTGTTTGGAGCCCGCAAGGCGTGTGTTATGCTGAATTCGGGGTATGATATCATGTAAGCGCCAACCGACCGGGGAAGGGGACAGGATCACTCCGGGGGGCATGGGCCCCCTGGAGGGGGGGGGGGGGGGTCAAATGATGACCGTACTTGGGATGGGGGGGGGGGGCGGTATGTAAGGGGGGGGGGGGGGGGAGTACACGTTCCTTCGGTTTGGCGGGGGGGGGGGGGCTTCCACCCCCCCCCCCCCCCCGTCGGCCCCGGATACACGCACGATGAAGATCACGAATTCGCCATTACATATGCAATGGGCAGTGTTAGGAAACCACAACGGCAGGTTATGAGTATGAGTTAGACACACGGGGAAGGTCAAATTTTTGCCGCGTGTGCGCAAGTAGTAATCTCGGCTCGTTACTACTTGCTCGGTTATTACCCACCCAAACAGAGAAGGCTCTGCGTGAAGTGTATTGCGCAGAGCACGCCATCCACGAATACACAAATCGGCTCGTTATATTCTTCAGTGTGCACGACGACGGCTCAGTGATGCTCTACTTCAATGCGACTCTCGTCGATCGCAACGGCCAAATCGACCCGGCCTCTGTCAACCGCGCACGCTTAGGTGCGGAGTACTCCCCCTCCTCCAGGAAGGCGTTGCATGCGTACCGTAAGCCCCCTCTAATAAGCGACCCCACCATAAAGGGTTTGAAATGGTCAGCTATCATACCTGTAACGCGGGGGGGGGGGGGTGGGGGGGGGGGGGGGGGGGGGGGGGGGGAGGGGTCCCCCCCCCTCTTGGCCGGAGACTCTCCCCCCCCCCCACTACCCAGCCTGAAAGACCCCCCTCCCAAAAATTGCGAAAATTTTCCCCTGCGGCGCTATATTTAGGCTGTTTTCCATCAAAATTAAGCGATTTTTGGCACTTTTTACCCTATTTTTGCAAAATTTCCTTACTCTTTTGCCAAATTTTTAGGTCATTTTGACCCCCTCCTCGGTTTTGGAAACCTCCCCCACCCCCCCCCCCCCCCCCCTAAAATCCGGATCCCCCCCCCCCTCCCCCCGGGGCGCGTTACAGGTATGTCAGCTATCCTCCCCAGTAAGGACCCTACTGTGTGCGGTGCAGAGAACGTGTCCCGCAATCGTCCGTGAGCTAGGTGCCTACCGTAAATCCTCCAATAACCTCTAATAAAAGTGCCCCTCCTAGAGGAAGGTTGAGAAAATCAGCCCCCCCCCCTCCACCCCCTTTCCAATAAACCCCCACTTTTGGTAAGCAGTAAACACCAGCAGTACCCAAACTACCATATGTGCTCTGTGACGATCTCTTGTACAAGATGGGGGGATGTCTATGACAACACAACGGCTAATGGTAGGTGTTGTCATACGTGTAAGCGCCAACCGGCCGGGGGGGGGGGGGTCGGGGGAGGGGGAGCAAAGGACCCCCAGGGGTGGGGGGTCGAGTCCCCAGGAGAGGGGGGTCAAATGACCTAACAATTTTGCCAAAGAAGTACCAAAAAATAAAAAAATTTTGCATAAACAGGCCAAAAAGTGCCAAAAATCGCTTAATTTTGGTCAAAAACGTCCAGAATAGTGCCGCAGGCGTTTCTCTCTTTTCCCCTGGCGAATTTTTTGCCAGTCTTTTAGCTTAGGGGGGGGGGAACCCCCAAACACCCCCCCCCCCCACCCCCCCCCCGCGCCACAGATATGCTGAAAATTTTTGAAATCTTTATGGTGGGGTCCTTTTTGGGGCAGGAGGCGCGGGAGGGGGATTCCGTGCGGGGTGGACTGAGGCCGGGTCGATTCGGCCGTACGCTCGGCGAGAGCCGCATTGAAGGGGGCATCACTGAGCCCTCGTCACGCTGAACACCACCCCACCCCAACACCACCACCCTAACTGGCTAAGGGCCATCCTCCACACCCAACCCCCCCACCCCACCCCCACACCCCACACACACCACCATCCCCCACGCGCCCCCCAACCAAAACACCCCCCCCCCCCAACTTCCCCCCCCCCCACCCCCACAACCCCCCCCCCCCCCCCCCCCCGCCACCCCCACACCCCCCCCCCTGGCGCTTACATGATATCATACCCCGAATTCAGCATAACACACGCCTTGCGGGCTCCAAACAAAATCCCAGATCCGCATGTTTTGCGTTGAATGAAAAAAGCTCCTCAAGACTAATCACCGCATAAAATCGGCCGCTTCATGCACAAACAAAGTAGGTAGATTCGAACAGACACGTTGATGGCATACGTGTAACCGGTACAGTGGGCAATATTTTCATATACAAAGTGGTTTTGTATATTTTTTTGTATATTTCTTTGTATATTTTTTTGTATATATACATATACATATACAAAATACAAAGTTTTCAAAATATACATATACATATACAAAACAAGGCAAATATACAAACTTTGTATTTTGTATATTTCTACAGTAATTTCATACTGTATCTGTGCGAAATGTTGTCGACTAACGGTCAGTCTGCTGGGCACACTTCGCCAATATCTTAGCTTGTCCAAAAGCTTGTCAATCCGAAAGGTCTGGTGGTACACTTCAGCTATGGAAAATAGTCTGACGACCACCATCCTTCACGCATTAATTCTACTGAGGTCTTGGCACGCCGTTTTGCAGCGTTTCTTGTGTTTTGGTTACGGTAGAAAATATACAATATACAAAGCATATACCGGGTCTTTCGAAACTCCAGACCCCCCCTCCACAGCACGCTGTGTAAAAGGTAGCGAAGTCATACTTGCACACATGGTAGCCTAATGTCTTCACAACTCGGAGGCAAAAAGTCAGCACTCTATCTCAACTAACGCGCAAATGCGAGCGCGAAACTCAAAATCGGTCGCCATTGCTCCTCCTCCTCCTGGAGGCCATCGCCATGGAGAAGAGGAGCGCCATCAGCAGAAGCATGATTGGCAACCCAACTTTGATTGTTCACTACGCAAGATTGGTGCAAGCTACGAAAGTCGTTCCTGCGTCATTTTAAAGCTTACTATTTTCTCTTTCGAATGCTATTTCGCCAGCCTCAATAGAGCTCCTACGCGCGAGCCGCACACGCCCAAAGGTGGCTCGGTCGTCAATTTTGACCGGTTTTGGGTTTCGCGCTCGCATTTGCGCGTGAGTTGAGATATAGTGCTGAATTTTTGCATCCGAGTTGTGAAGAGGAAGACATTAGGCTACCATGTGTGCAAGTATGACTTCGCTACCTTTTACACAGTGTGCTGTGGAGGGGGGGTCTGGAGTTTCGAAAGACCCGGTACAAAGAAAAACTTTGTATATATATTTGTATATATACAAAATACAAAATACAAAAAAATTCGATTGTATATATAGTATACATATACAAAATACAAAAAAATTTTGCGATATTGCCCACTGTAGTAACCGGGGGGGGTGGGGGATATCAACTTGATGGGTAGGTTTGTTTTAGACGAATGCCTAGTTAGCCTGCCTAAATCGGTGGATGCCATACCAGACTTTAATAGATACATTTTGTAAGTGCGCTCACTGCGGCCTATGGAATAGACAGAGGCGGAATGTGCCTAGTTGCATGGTATACGTGCAGCCGATGCCCCACAAGTAATCGTTCGCTGAGCCGATCATCTTGGTGAGCCAGGTGATCCACAACTGAAATTGAGTCTCTTAGCTAAGCAGCAAACGCTTCTATTTCTATTCACAAAATATCAAACTGATAACTGACATGGTCGAGCGACTTCGCTCCCACCATGCTATTTATCTCTGCTTTGAAGACCGCGTCTTTCTTGTAACCTGGGTGACCCAACACAATTTTCATCGTCGTCGTCGTCGTCGTCGTCGTCGTCGTCGTCGTCGTCGTCGTCGTCGTCGTCGTCGTCGTCGTCGTCGTCGTCGTCGTCGTCGTCGTCGTCGTCGTCGTCGTCGTCGTCGTCGTCGTCGTCGTCGTCGTCGTCGTCGTCGTCGTCGTCGTCGTCGTCGTCGTCGTCGTCGTCGTCGTCGTCGTCGTCGTCGTCGTCGTCGTCGTCGTCGTCGTCGTCGTCGTCGTCGTCGTCGTCGTCGTCGTCGTCGTCGTCGTCGTCGTCGTCGTCGTCGTCGTCGTCGTCGTCGTCGTCGTCGTCGTCGTCGTCGTCGTCGTCGTCGTCGTCGTCGTCGTCGTCGTCGTCGTCGTCGTCGTCGTCGTCGTCGTCGTCGTCGTCGTCGTCGTCGTCGTCGTGTCCAATCTAAAGCGCTGACATCCCTGCAGTACCAGTAAATTCTATTGAAGACCTTCCGAAATTGATCGAGCCGCCTCTATTCACTATCTGAAAGACGCCAGTTGCGTCGTGCCTGTTCACTTCGCCTTTGATAGTAGCCTCAAAGTCCACAATCTTCATGTTTACCACGCCCACTTTCCGCGTCGTTCCTCCAGACTGAAAGGAAATTGCTTTGAGTGAGATCACAGCGGATTGGATTGCGTAAGGGTTTCGATTGTAATTTACAAAGGTAAATTTACAGGTTAATTGTGAGCATGATTTGATGTTGGCTTGCAGTGAGCTCTTCCTTCAGCGATGTCAAGACCGCCGCTCTGCAACGCACGAGTGTCAAGATATAACAAACCAAAATCTGCAGTTTTCATCGCGTTTTGGTTACTGTAGCCCTCTCATTGACGTTTTGAAACTTTTTGTTGTCGGATTCTTGCTCAGGAGGTCGAGCGCTTCATTTTGATATGCGATTCGACTAGGTTCTATAAAGTTTTGACTTTCTGCGGACATTTCTTCAGGATACTGTAGCGCGCAATTTTTAAAACTTGTTAATATTTCGATATCACAGTTCGCGAGAGTAGTCCGAGGGCTACCCGTCGATGTGTCGAACTCAACCCAGCGACGTCAGACAAGCGAGTTATTAAGCCCGAAGCAAGCGTGTCGTTCCCAGTTTTCGACGCGTTTTGGTTACTGTAGCTCTCTGTTTAAACTTTTGAATCTTTTTGTTGTCGGATTCGTGCTCAGGAGCTCGAGCGCTTCACTTTGATATACGATTTGACTAGTTTCGGTCAACTTTTGTCTTAAAATGGACCCCATTTTGGGATACTGTAGCGAGCGAGTTTGAAAACGTATTCCAGCTTTGAACACTCAGATGGCGAGAGTAGCCCGAGCGCTACCCGTCGATGTGTCGAACTCAACCCAGCGACGTCAGACAAGCGAGTTATTAAGCCCGAAGCAAGCGTGTCGTTTTCAGTTTTCGACGCGTTTTGGTTACTGTAGCTCTCTGTTTAAACTTTTGAAACTTTTTGTTGTCAGATTCGTGCTCAGGAGCTCGAGCGCTTCACCTAGATATGCGATTTGACTAGCTTCGGTCAACTTTTGTCTTAAAATGGACCCCACTTTGGGATACTGTAGCGCGCGAGTTTCAAAACTTATTTCAGTTTTGAACACTCAGATGGCGAGAGGAGTCCTCAGGCTACTCGACGATGTCTCAAACTCCACCTTACGACGTCAGACGAGCGAGTTATTACTCCCGAAGCGAGCGTGACGTACGTACGCACGTACGTACGTACGTACGTCCGTACGCACGCCGAGCTCTTGATAGGGTTCGCTCGGCTGAGGCCGAGCGAAATAACTGAGTTCTCAGCAATCTTGTCGTTTGTTCCTGACAGGTGACGCACGCACGCACGCACGCACGTACGGACCCACGCACGCACGCACGCACGCACCCACGCACGCGCGCGCGCACGCACGAACGCACGCACGCACGTGCGCCACGCACGCACGCACGCTCGCCACGCACGCACGCACGCGCGCCACGCACGCATGCACGCGTGCACGCACGCACGCACGCACGCACGCACACACGCACGCGCGCACGCGCGCACGCGCGCACGCACGCACGCACGCACGCACACACGCGCGCGCGCACGCACGCACGCACGCACGCACGCACGCACGCACGCACGCACGCACGCACGCACGCACGCACGCACGCACGCGCGCCGCGCACGCACGCACGAGCGCGCGCGCGCGCACCCACCCACGCACGCACGCACGCGCGCACGCACGCACGCACGCGCGCCACGCACGCACGCACGCGCGCCACGCACGCACGCACGCACGCACGCACGCACGCACGCACGCGCGCCGCGCACGCACGCACGAACGCGCGCGCGCGCACGCACGCGCGCTCGCACGCACGCACGCCCGCACCCCCGAACGCACGGACGCAGGCACGCACGCACGCACGCACGCACGCACGCACGCACGCACGCACGCACGCACGCACGCACGCACGCACGCACGAACGCACGCACGCAGGCACGCACGCACGCACGCACGCACGCACGCACGCACGCACGTACGCCAAGCGTCCGTAGCGTCTCCCCCAGCCGAGTCATGGAAGGCTACTCTGAGCAACGTGCGCTCTCACTTCATCAGGCTCGTCGATTTCGATCGTGGCGTCCAGCTCGAAAGACAGCTTCGTCAAGGTGAAGTTGAACCTATGCCTCCAAAAGTGGAAGAACTTCAACTGAATTCCTTGACCTGAAGTGGTGTGCCGTTCTTAGGCAGACTAGTATTGGTTCGTGCTCTACGTTGAAATAGGAGACAGTTTGAATCGAGCGCTCCACGGCGGATGATTAGCCACTTTCGGTATCTAACACTAGAATGCGTCTTTACAGCGCTCAACAAGAGTGTTTTCGACGCAACAAAGCTGGTTTTTTTCGCCGCGCCTCAGCGCGGCGATGTGTATATATACAGATGACGATGTGTAGTCCGCGAACTTTTTTGTCCCGCCGAAGTAAAACACGTGACAGATGGCGTCAGGTAGAGTCGATGTCGCCGATTACGGATCCGATGATATTAGCTGTTGCTATTTTCAGAATGAAGGTGGGTGTAACGTTTGAAGTTTGAAATTTTTCGACAAATTATCTCTATTTGCAATGTTACGGTGCTTACGGGGCATATCAAGTGCTAAAGCACCGTAGTCTGCTGAATAGACGCCAACTGAGAGTATAAGAGCGCCGTTTTGAGAAGCGCTGTGATGCGACAGCATGGCGTAGGCGGGAAAGCCGCCGGATCGCGCGCAAAAACGTGCGAGCCGACCGAGGTTCGATCCTCGGCGACCCTTTTGCTGTTTTGCTGCGGCTTTATTCTGGTTTTGTCATTTACGTTTTGACACCGAACAGCCAAACAATTATCGGCGTAGCGGCTTCTGGTTTGTCCACGTCAGCAAAATGTTTTACATAACCTTAAATCTCTGTGTCCAATGCTAGCGGTAGCGAGTTTCGTTGAAGACTATGCCCACGCTCACACCACCACCCCGTCGATTGGCATCTTGTCACACGATGGCGTCGATAACACCCAGAGAAGTCTTGGCGTCCGTTTCTGTTGCTGAGTCATTGTAGTAGTCGCGTCCGGTTGCTCCAAAAGTGGGCCAAGTTGTTTGCCGAGTTCAGACGCTAGCAAGTTTCCATGTTTGGCAAGTTTTTTGTTGGAGTTGAGGATTTCACACAGCTAGTAACTTTAGATGAACGGCGTCGTATCATGCCGATAACATATAGCGAACGCGGCGATATCACTGATCACTTAGATCAGCTGTACAGACAACCGTATCGTGGTAATAGCTGCACTTGGTTTATACCAGACGTTCTCAAGCTAATTTCTCTAGATGCGGCTAATGATGTGTATTAAGTTCACTATGCTGTTCACCAAGATGTGACAGACACAAAGTATAGGTTGAACTTTTTACACACACAGCTTGTTCGCCGCGCCTCAGCGCGGCGAGGTGTATATGTCGCATCCGGACGGCGCAAGCCTCCAGAATGTGCAATATTGCACGATTTGGAGGGGTAACCCTCCAAACTGCGCAATATGGCGCGTTCTGGAGGGCAGCCCCTCCAGAACGTGCAATCAGCTGCTAGAACGTTGAATTCTTTAACTTTTACGTTGAATTCTTTTACCAGGAAGTTATTTCCTTCCACATCAGGCTATGCTTAGGCTCGCCCTGCGCCCAGAGATGGATCACAAGAGTCTAGTCGGCGTCGCAGTCTGGCGGGTCGAAGCTTAGGCTTAACGCGACCGGTGACCGACTTCAGGGTCGCGCTAAGCCTCAGTTTTCGACCCGCCAGGCGCGACGTCGACAGAGTTTTAGTGCAAACTGTAAGTGGGATAAACACTCCTCCATCTAATTCACCTCCTGCTCAGGCCTGCTGTGCCCCGCCGACCAGAGATTGCGCGGTTTGGAGGGTCCGCCCTCCAGAACGCGCCATATTGCGTAGTCTGGAGGGAAACCCTCCAGATTGCGCAATCTGGCTGGATTGCGGAAAGTGGGTGCAACATATATATACGGATGACAATGTCTGTCTGTGTGTCCGTGTGTCTGTGTGTCTGTGTGTCCGTGGCACCGAAGTAAAATATGTGACATATGTGGTCAAGTAGAGTGAAGCTCGCTGAGTACGGATCCAATGTCCGTTTGTGTTGCTAATTTCGCATTTTCGAGATATTCACAATTAAAATTCAAAAATGTCGAATAAAGACTTTTTCACCTGATGAGCTAGCCGCGAAATTTCTTCAGAAATGGAAAGAGCACGGACCGCCAATAATTTGTAACACGAAAGAAATTTCTTGTCGATGTGAAATTTGATAGAAATACGAAATTGTTTGTCGAAATTTCATAAATTGACAAAAATAGAACGTAATTTATTGACAAATGTGAATGCAGAAATTGAAAGGTGGCAAGCCAGTAAGAATTTGTGACATAGTTTTTCAGTTTTGAAAAATTGCAATTTGGAGATATTTACAATTAAAATACGAAAATATCAAAAATCGACTTTTTCGCCTGATGAGCTAGCGGCGAAATTTCTTCAACAAGCTGTTTTAAAAAAGTTGAGTTGTTTTATTAATAGAGAGTGGTTTGTGAGTGTTCAATAGTGGAAGATTGATAAAGTAGTAAGTTTTGTAAAGTGGTTAGAAGCCTTTCCGATATGATGCGCGTCTGCTCACCATCCACTATTCATGCGCTACTTGTGACACACTTCTTTCCAAAGGGTTGTTGCAAGGCAACATTGGGATCGCCCGGGATTAATTTTTTTAGCAAGACGTACCGGGTTTTTCCGCTTAAGCGCCCCGGGGCGCTTACGTTGAAATGGGTCCTCAGACGACCTAAAGTTGGCGCCACGTAAGCGCCCCGGGGCGCTTAAGCGGAAAATGCTCTAAAGTACTACAGGAGAGTTCTGGGGACCTATTGTGGTATTTTTTGCATTAATAAAGTTGTCGCAAGTGTCCAACTGACAACTTCCAGCCCCAAAGACGTCACCTACAAGCCGACCAGCAGTTTCACTGAAGTTTAACAGAAACTGAGGCTCTATAATGTGATGCGGGCGGCATAAATAACTTCCTTAACCTCTGCAGGCCCACTCACATGCACAAATCAAGCAGTTTACAGCTTCGCAGCTCAGCAAAACTCGTCTCAAAGTGTGTTGGTGTTGTGGGATTCAAAGCTTTCTCGCGTAATTTTCCTATCCTATGCCCTATTTTACTGCCATCGTAGCGAAAAACTTGGGCACCACGTAAGCGCCCCGGGGCGCTTACGTGGCAGTGAAAACCTCGTAAGCGCCCCGGGGCGCTTATGCGGGGGGGGGGGGCGCTTAAGCACTAATCTGAATGTCAGATACACTAATCTGCTTGATCTGGGCCGTTCTGGATCCAACTAATCTGGATCAGGGAAACATGGGGCGGAGGGGGGGGGGGGGTGGTTAATGATCTTCCTTGAGCTTGCAAACGTTTCAGCGAGTCGCTCGGCCAAAAGTCGCTCGAAATCCCGCTCTGGACGAGGAAATCCTGGAGTTCTTTCGAGAGCAGAGAGAGAAGAAGGTCGCCGTGACCTACAAGTCGGTTCGCCACTTCGTCATGGTGTCATCCGAGAGAAAGACGCCGCTCTTGCCGAACTTCAAGTGCAGCGACAAGTTTATTTTCCGCTGGACCAGGCGCCATAAGATAGGAAGTCGCAGGATCACTCATCGTGGTCAGCAGGACAATCGGCCAAAACGGGAAATCGCCCAGACGACGAAGAAGTACCTGGAAGAGGCTTCCCAGATGACCGCTGGTCTTACTCGCAACAAGATTTTCAACATGGACGAGGTGCCGTGTTATTACGACATGGCGAGGGACACAACCCTCCACTTCAAAGGAGACAAGAATGTCGATGGAGTCGACACGGGCTACCGCAAGCACAGATACACCGTCTGCCTTTGCGTCTCTTTGGAGGGTCGCATTTTGAAAATTCTCGTGATCTTCCGCAATCTCAAGAACGTCCCAGTGGTCAAGGCTCCTGAAGGCAGCATCAAGATTCAGGTGGTGGTGAGCAAGAGCGGTTCCATGGACAGTGCCATAGCGAAGCAGTGGATCAACCAGGTGTTCTGCAGCAGAGGCTCCTACTTCGCCAGGGAGAAGTCGCTCCTGGTGTGGGACAGTTATGGCTCGCACATGCGCGACGACGTCAAAGCGCATCTGAAGCAGAAGTGCAACTCCAACATGCTCATCATTCCGCCGAAAACAACCAGCTTTCTGCAGCCGCTAGACGTCGCTGTGAACGCTCCCTTCAAGCAGTACCTGAAGACCGAGTGGGACGCCTGGCTGGCCAATGGCCCCCAGGAGTTCACTCCAAAGGGCTACAGGAAGCGCCCCAGCTACCAGGGACGCGTTGTGTAACCGAGTAGTACGGTACCTAGCTGCGCAACGCAGTTACAGTAGTTTTGTGATTTATGAGAAGCAAGCAATCTGGTGGCAATGTAATTCTCTCACCACAACTAATAATTAGCTGTGCACAACTGCTCCTTTATCCAACGCGTCCCATGCTATTGTCGAGATGGTGGCAAAGGCTGCCAAGAATGTGACGCATCAGAACGTGCGCCGCGCCTTTGAGTGCTGTGGACTGGCCGCCAATGGGGAGGTCGTGGAACACGAATTGCTGAACGGTCGACTGAAGGAGGTAGTGTATTTGAAGGAGCATTTGTTTGGTCACAAGGAGAATGCTAGGGTTCTCTACTTCCATATAATTCATTCAGGTGCTGTCGTGGGACGTGGCAGAGGAAACTGGTCTCCTGGAAGACGTCGAGGAAGACGACGGCGACTCTGACGACGAGGAGTTTGTCGAGCTGGCCCAGTTCGGTCTGGAGAGCGAAGCAGAGGAGAGTGAAGAGGAAGCGGGAGGAGGAGAACAGGGAGACTCTGATGACGAGTAGGTAGACAGTTAGCTGGTGCTCTCGAAT
>JASAMZ010002807.1:0-20563 GCA_030248115.1 Linhomoeus sp. GSCO2_2
TCCCAAAGCACCTATCTGTACTACTGTCACAGGACGAAACCGGCGCGCCAGTGCTGTTGCTGCGGCCTTTGCACTTGGCGAGTAGTAAGGACTAGAGTCTATAGCCCGTGGATAACGCATTGCAGCTTCAGAGACCGATGTCGTGCAGCTGACGCGCTGCAGCTTCAGAGACCGATGTCGCGCAGCTGACGTGCTGCAGCTTCAGAGAGCGATGTCGCGCAGCTGACGTGCTGCAGCTTCAGAGACCGATGTCGAGCAGCTGACGCGCTGCAGCTTCAGAGAGCGATGTCGTGCAGCTGACGCGCTGCAGCTTCAGAGACCGATGTCACGCAGCTGACGTGCTGCAGCTTCAGAGACCGATGTCGCGCAGCTGACGTGCTGCAGCTTCAGAGACCGATGTCGCGCTGCTGACGTGCTGCAGCTTCTGACAATGATTCGGGATTGCTGGTCTCGGAGTCCCTTTGCGCCGACTGCTTGCCCGTTGTCGCGCAACTCACGTGTTCGAGCGGATACTCGCAGTGTTGTCAAAATGTTGTCTCACTCGGTGCTGAACCTCTGCCTCAAACTTTCTCGGATTCAGCACTATACGCAGGCAGCACTCGCCGTCACCGCGAACTGTGTATGGCAGTTCTGAATGTAGACTGTGCACTGTACGCAGGCTGCACTGGTCGCGGACTATCTATGGCTGCTCGCAGTGTAGATTGTGTACGCGCGCGGCTTTACTTCAGCGCGGGACGGCCCGCTGGTATTGTAGAGTGAAGAGAGAGCGTCGACCCTCCCCTATAGCAGCAAATAATCAATAATCTGACGTCACCGGCGTTTCGCGACGCGTTCGCTCGTGCGACGCGCACTCATTGGACCGATGCGTGCTCGCGACGCACGGTGATTGGATAGACGAAATACGTCATCCGACAGGCGGCGCGGCATTCGATCGACCGAATTTCGGCGGCGGCCCAAGACCAAACTTCGGCCAGATGGTGCCCGGCGGAAGGCGGTTCCGAAAATGTATAGATGTCCGGGATCCGTCGCCGCTGTCGAGAGATATTTTGTTCACACACAAACAAACAGACTGACAGACAGCGCGCGATTAGTAGAGAGGATTGTGTCTCCAATTAGGTGCAGTCTCTCGCTGAGCCTGCCAGTATGCATTGCTTGAAACCGGTACTAAACGCAGCCTCGATGTGAGATTCGCCAGACTTGTCATCTTGTTTTCAGCAGTCGAAGTTGGACGAATTGAGACTGCTCTACGGCGTCGACAAAAGCCACTTCAACTGGGCCTTTGTGGGAGTCTTTTCGGCCACTGGAGTGTCCTCCCTGATCAACGTCATCCGTGGAGTCGCTGACGGTGACAGACGCGAGCCCGAAGTCGACGGGGATGGCAACAGATTTGGAGCCGCTCCGGTGGGTGGTTAGCGACACAGTGTGTCCGCAACCCATTAAGGCGCTGTATTAGAGAAAGTATAGGTGTGAACACTTTTTGCGCCCGGCCTTAGCCAGGCGACTTGCACGAGAGATTTACCATCATGCAGTATGCACCCGTTCGTGCGTTCGTTACGCTCTCAGATCTCGGCGTTGTAAAGCCGTGGAAGGCGCTGTTGGGCTCAAGGGATAGGCCTCGACTCACTGGTAAAGTCGCTAAGAGAAGTCGAGATTCAAAAGTTTGAATTTCGCGAGTTACAGTAATCCGAAGGGACAAAACGCAAAACGGCTTTACCTCGCTCGTCTTTCATCGTAGAGCGGCGCGCGATATAATCTGACAAAGAGCATGAGTTTTCGGCGCCTGCATGCGTAATCTTCTGTCGACTGAAGCCAGGTTCCTTTTCAGTTGGGAGAGGGTATGAGCGACCACAGGAAAGAAAGTCAGCCGAAGAGGTACGACATGGAAGGTCGTCCTGAGATCAAGCTGTGGGATAACTGCACCAAAGAGTCTCTGCCCGCCTTCGACGGCCTCGTCATGGTTGGATATACAAACGGTTCTCTCTACGCCTCTGCGACACGTCTCGTCAACCAAGCCCACTGCGAACTCAACGTGAGCTGCGGCACGAATCCCTTTGGTTAAAGCAGTTTGTTTGACCATGTAAGGCAAATACAAAGGTCTCGGCGGAGTCGGCCAAGTGTTGGTATGTTCGGGCATCCGAATAGTATAGTCAAGTGAAATATGTACCACGTCGTGAACGTCACAACTTGACATTTTGTCTGGTGGGCACGTGGGGCGTCTGCATTTGTCACGAACATCTCCATCTGATGGTGTTAACCAAAGGGCTGTCCCTTCACATTTGGCCATACAACTTTCTGCAATCTTATGCTCACTGGGGTGAAGTTGCCCTTCTTCAGATGAGTGTCGCCATCGTCTCCAACCAAAATGAAGTATCACTGGGCGCTGGCACAACCGTGAGTCTCCAATCTGAGTATGTTACCACTGGTTGCTCCCTTGCAAGCGCCTCTAATTGGAGCGCCCTCTGTTTCATACTTTGATAGATTGAGATGGAGAGACTTCGCCTCGATGCACGTTCACCCGAGTTCGAAGAGAGAATCGCTTCCAAGCAGGACGCCCTTCTTCCGCGTGTCGGCCAAGTGGATGTCGGCCGGCAGACGAGAGGAGATGGACCACGCCCAATTTCTGTCGCACATCTTGGACGCCCATCACTCTTCGACATGCAACTGCAAGCGCCTCCACGATTATTGTGATTAGTGGATCAGGGTGTCATACTATACTATAATTCCAGTATTATAGTACAGTATAGTATAGTATAACCATACTATACTATACTACAATTCGTTTTGGCATTCCAGTACTATACTATACTATACTAGAAATCGAAAACTTTGCCTCATACTATACTATACTATACTAGAATTAAACCCATACTGAAATGGCATTACAGTATAGATTTTATCGATTTCCGCTGCAAATTTCGGCTGTGGGTCGATGTAGTCTGACCAAAAATGTTCAAGTTATCAGTAAACTTGCATGAAAGTGTTGTAAATGGCTTAGATACAGAACCAATGTGCCTTTAAATGAGCAGTTGAGAACATTGAAGCTGGCATTTGGGCACGATTTTTAAATTTTTGTGTGACTTTTATACTGGAATTCTATTCTAGGTAGTACTATTACTAGAGTCTTTAGCCCGTAGGAGAATCTCCATGGTCAATAGCCTATGGGTAATCTGCAGAGCATGAAGGAGATAATGCCATCATCGAATTCAGCCCACCGCAGGACGTTACAGTTACATCCCAAATCATTTGATACTGTGCCCCTGCAAGTGCCTGCATTTAGGATCGCACCAGCTCCCATGCCTGTAAATACACAATAGAAACTTGACTTTGGCCTGTCGTCGCTTGGGTTTAGCCTGTAGGGCATTTCAGATAGGTCTCAAGCCATTCGACCCTGTGCCCCTGCCAGTGCCTGCATTTAGGATTGCATCAGTCCCATACCTGCAAATACACTATAGACGCTTGGATTTAACCTTTAGACAATTGGGTTTAGCCCGTAGGACATTTCAGATAGATCGCAAGCCATTCGACCCTGTGCCCCTGCCAGTGCCTACATTTAGGCTCGCACCAGCTCCTGTGCCTGTAAATACACAATAGACACTTGGGGTTAGCCTGTAGGCATTTGGGTTTAGCCTGTAGGAGATTTCAGATGAATCTAAAGACATTTGACATAGATCCAAAGCAGTTTGATGTTGTGCCCCTGCCAGTGCATGCAGTGCCTGCGAATACACTTTGGAGTCTCACAACGACAACTCTGTCATGAATGTTGACACTGTATAGTGCTTTTGTCGCGAAATCAAACGCCAATCGCAGTGTGCGGCGCCTTCTGTGCTCAGAATGTACTGGCGCAGCCGATATTTGCGAAATATTGTGGAATTTAGTCATCGGCCAAAGTCCACAATAGGAGGTGCAAAACTACATGTCACGACGGTTAGTTTAAGCCATAGATCATCGCGATCCGTCAACTGTAGCTAGAGTTATCGTGTTAACAGACAAACAAACAAACAGACACACTCTATGCCGCTTAGTATATAGGATACTACAATTCATGAATGGTTGCCTATACTGTACTATACTATACTACAATTCACAAGGAACGGCAATACTATACTATACCGGATTTTTCCGCTTATAAGCCCATGGGCTTATACGTGGTTTTGGCACTTGGGTCAGAGTAAAACTAGCGCCGCATATAAGCCCAGGGCTAATAAGTGGCAGTCGACTTTCAGTGTGTGTCTTTGTCTGCTTTATGAGAGTAACAAATTGGCATGAATTATGCAGTTGTCTTTAACTGTTTAAGGCTTATACGTTACCGAGTAGTTAATAAACCTGATGGCTGACAGTTTGTAGCTCATTCGTAGCTTATTTGTAGCTCATTTCTCACTATTTTAGAAATAATGGGCAGCAAAATTCGATATATACTGGCTACGTTCCCGACAAAGTTTGGACACCACGTATTAGCCCATGGGCTTATAAGTGGATGGGCTTATATGCGGAACAAGCTCCGGTATTAAAAAGTTGAGTTTGTATTCTGACTGACATTGCATAGAGTTTCGTTCTTTCTGCAGAGAGTGCGAGAGCTCATCGCCCGTATTGCTCCGCTTCACGAGCTCCCCCTTCGCAAGAGGGTATTGCTTAGCAATATTGATATCGCCCGGGATTTGGTTTTTAGAGCAAGAAAATCCCTCTTTTGAGCAACGCCTTTAAAAAAGTGACAAAAACTTGTCAAAGTTTTGCCAAACATATGACAGAGCAAGTTTTGCAAATAATCCGTGAGTCGTGAGCTATCCACTGAGCTCGAGATCGTCTCTCAACGACGCAAATCAAGCGAGTTAGAGCGATTTTAGTGTTCGAATCTCGAGAATGGCGTTTCCCGTGGTGCGTGTCTGCGCAATGTTAAAATTGTTGCTGTTGCATGAAAGAACACGTCGAGAGCTTTCACCTGACGTGTCGATCGCCGCTCTACGACGTAAGACGAGCGAGTTAGAGCCGTTTTGCGTTTTCGGACCTTTGGGTTACTGTAACTCGCGAAATTCAAACTTTGAGTTTTGACCAACGGGAGAACAAATGATCAATGAGTCCAGAGCTATCCAAGGTGCTCAAGATCACCTCTCTACGACGCAAGACAGACAAGTTAGAGCCGTTTTGCGTTTTAAACCTTCGGATTACTGTAACTCGCGAAATTCAAATTTTTGAGTTTCGACCAATGGGAGAACAAATGATCAGCGAGTCGAGAACTATCCACTGACCTTGAGATTGTCTCTCTACGACGCAAGTTGAGCGAGTTAGAACGATTTTAGCGTAAAAATGTCGAGAATGGCGTATTCGGCGGTGCGTGTTTGCGTAATTGACAAAACTTTTGCAGCCGCATGAAAGAGCGCGTCGAGAGCTTTCACCTGACGTGTCGATCGCCGCTCTACGACGTAAGACGAGCGAGTTAGAGCCGTTTTGCGTTTTCGGACCTTCGGGTTACTGTAACTCGCGAAATTCAAACTTTGAGTTTTGACCAACGGGAGAACAAATGATCAATGAGTCCAGAGCTATCCAAGGTGCTCAAGATCACCTCTCTACGACGCAAGACAGACGAGTTAGAGCCGTTTTGCGTTTTAAACCTTCGGGTTACTGTAACTCGCGAAATTCAAATTTTTGAGTTTCGACCAATGGGAGAACAAATGATCAGCGAGTCGAGAGCTATCCACTGACCTTGAGATTGTCTCTCTACGACGCAAGTTGAGCGAGTTAGAACGATTTTAGCGAAAAAATGTCGAGAATGGCGTTTTCGGCGGTGCGTGTTTGCGTAATTGACAAAACTTTTGCAGCCGCATGAAAGAGCGCGTCGAGAGCTTTCACCTGACGTGTCGATCGCCGCTCTACGACGTAAGACGAGCGAGTTAGAGCCGTTTTGCATTTTGACTTTCGGGGTACTGTAGCGCGCGCAATTCAAACTTTTGAATTTCGAAACCTCTTAGCTGAATGATCAGTGAGTCGAGACCTATCGTAGAGCCCAAGATCTCCGCTCTGCGACTTTCCAACGCCGAGATCTGGGAGCGTTACGGACGTACGCACGTACGCACGTACGCACGCACGCACGCACGCCGAGCTCTCGTAGGGTGTCGCCCGGCTGAGGCCGGGCGAAAAAATCCGGTACTATACTAGAATTGAAAATCAGTCGTCCATACTATACTATACTATACAGGGTGTAACAGAGTTTCGGGCCGATTTGTTTGTTGAATAACT
Organism: Linhomoeus sp. GSCO2_2; assembly: GCA_030248115.1. Lineage (NCBI taxonomy): Eukaryota > Metazoa > Nematoda > Chromadorea > Monhysterida > Linhomoeidae > Linhomoeus > Linhomoeus sp. GSCO2_2. The sequence goes on from JASAMZ010002807.1 coordinate 6,232, forward strand.
CTTGCTAGGTTGCGAATTTTTGAGCGCGGTCTTTTGCATTAGTAAGACAACACTCTAGGAAATTATATGGCCTACATAGCGAATCTTCAGCTTAGAACATATTGGCGTTGCAAGCAGTACAAACTTCGAGCTTGTTTCTTCAGACTTGCTTGGTGTCTTATGAGCGCAGTCCCCCTTGCCAGCAAACTGTACTAAAGCTAGCAGAATGACACTTGAAGACGTTGGAGTCTTTATGTGCTTACAACTATAAAACCAATTTTAAACATCCTAGACCCGTCCGCACGCGAATGCGAGCTTAAAACGCAGAATCTGTCATTTTCTCCGCGCCTTCCTTGCTCAAACAGCACAAGTTTGCGTTTCAAGCCCGCATTCGCGCGCGCATGGGTCTAGAACGCTGAAAATTTGTGTCAGAGTTACAAACACATAAGGCTCCAATGTCTTCAAGTTTCACTCGCTTCTAGCTTGCTGGTGAGGGGACTGGGCTCATGAGACACCGGGCAAGTCTTAAGAAACAAGCACGAAATTTGTACTGCTTGCACCGCCAATGTGCTGTACGCTGAAGATTCGTTGTGTAGGCTATACAATTTCCTAGAGTGTTGTCTTACTAATGCAAAAGACCGCACTAAAAAATTCGCAACCTAGCAAGAGTTATTCAAGAAATAAATCGGCCCGAAACTCTGTTACACCCTGTACTAGAATCAAAATGAATTCTAGTATGACACCCTGTAGTGGATTCCTTTCTGGCCTTTGCGGGTAGACATGGCATTTGCAATCCGCAAACATAACTACCTACCGTACCACGTATGTAGGTATACACAATTCAGCATCGATGAAATATGTAAGTAATCCTAGATGCGTGTATGTATGTAGCTACATACTTATCGCGAACACGAACGCGAACTTGTCACAATCAAACAGTGTTTGCGAATACTATTCTACTTAATTGGGGCGCGTTGGGTGAACGACCCTTTAGATTCAACTGCTCGCAGGTTGCGATCGGGACTTTGGCTCAGGAGACTCATAATGCAAGTGCGGTATCATTCAAACTCGACATCGCAAACATCCAAAGAACTGTCGTCTCAACGTCGTACTACAGCACAGCACGATGTAGGGATTGCACAGAGTGAGTAGATCCGTCAGCAACATATAAAGCGCCTCTCCCCCACTGGTGAAATCGAACAGCGCCGCCAGAGCTAAGTACGCGATACCCAGCACCAAGATTGCGAATGTGACAAGAGAAGCGATCGCTAGCTTCAGTTCCACGATTGACACTAAGTTAGAAGTGTCACTGTCGACTGAAGAACGCAGCATAGAGAAGTGCTCTCGCGCTTTCACTACCATTATGACATTTAGGCAAGTTACGATAACGGTAACCAAAAGCGTCACGCCCATTGTCGTGGTGAACAGTGGGCCAATGGCTTCTCTTGTGACGAACGCGTATTTGGTCTCATTTGAGCCGTTGTACAGCGGCCTGTAGAGACCTTGCAATTTGCCAGCTTGGGGAAAGTAGATAATCAGAGGTAGAAAGTGTTGAAACAGCAGTGCTGCAGTGATGGTGGATTTGCGGCCTTCCCAGATCTTTAACTGACGTTTAACATTGTCGTTTAACACTAAAATTGCTATAATTCGAAGGATATCAATCTGCGGTTAAAACGAATAAAATTTGTGGTAAATGAAGGTTTTAAATTAATTCAAAAGCTATTGATGACGTCCAAACTGTTCTTGGTATGCCGTTGGGAAAGTCTTAGCACATTTTGTCACCACATCACTATCCATATAACCATTGTTTCGCCTTGCCAAAAACAAATTTCAATTACCATCTCACCGCTTTGTGTCTCAACGGCAGGACGACGGCCGTGAATCGATTGCAGGTCAACAGTAGAATTCCCAATCCTTGGGATACACTCAGAGAGTGGGTGAGCGGCGTGCAGACGTACTTCCAGACCGGATGAATTCCTCTGTAAACCCTCGGAAAAGCGTCCATCGCTCGCAGTCTAACGTCGAGCCACGTATCTGCGGCGGACAACAAATCCGTCACTCCAATGCTAACGCAAAGAGTGAAGAAGGAGGAGGAGATGTTGGCATCTGTGTTCCTCTTGTGTAGAATCGTGATGATGAACAGGACGTAAATTGGGAGGGAGATAGCGTAGAATGCAATCGAGATGATGAACTGAGGATTGGCCAAGGAATAGGGAGTGGTCATTGCTTCAGCAGTGAAGGAGGACTAGGCGTGCATGGCAGAGTGAAGCTGAAGAGTACGCATACATAGTGCGAGCGAACCATGCTATTCGAAAAGCTATTCATGTTACTCATTCACTTCGATAACTTATGTATGTCGTGCGAAATTTAACGGCTGTTTCGTTGTATCCATTTCGTGACCGTATCAACCTGGGAGAGCGATTTACAAATATTGTGCGTCTTTCGCAAACGCCTGCTGCAAGTACATACCTAGAGTGCCCGCAGCAGGGCAGTCTGCCAACTAAAGGGAGAATGGAGTTATCAAACATATTAAGCATACCAAACAATCTGCCAGCCAACAGAAATGTTGATGTTAAACAATGGCACCGCCAATCAAAGAAATTTGCATGCCACCTGCTAGGCATATCGTCTTCCTTCGTGATTGTTAACTGGACGTCAACTCTAGTCTTCTGTAGTGTAGACGGTCGACCTAGCGACAAAGTCACATACAGTACTACAGGTGTTCATTAGTCAACGCGCTACGTTAGCCTTAAGCCTCATGACACAAGCAATTTCGACAAATCGCAACACGGAAAGCTGAAATAGATTCGCGGCCAGCTTGTAAGACGCTTGTTTGACATGCACACGTTGCACATCCGACCAGCGATTCTTACAAAGCAGTGGATCTTCAGCGTAGGCGACAGCAGTGCAGCAGTTGCAGTCTACTACTCTAGTTTTGAAGTGGTTACAAATTAATGGGAATGAACACTGGTCTATCAACTCTTCTGGTGGTTCTGTGGCTCTGGCTTGATGCTGACATTGTGCCGCAAAGTACAGGAGGAGAGCAATCAGCATACATTCAGTTATTGACATTGTAGTGATTTCCACAACAATAACGTACCCGCAAACATTTAGGAGCTGCTGGGAAAGCGCCAGACTGGTTGGCTGAGCAAGGTAAAGATTCTGCTGTGGAGTCTTTCCATTGTACCTACTATCTATGCTATGGCTTGTAGTAGGTATCTTGTACAACAGCCTTCCTTGTCCCTGGTAGATCTTTCAGCGTCCGGCATTCTTCTGTTCTGCATGAAGGATGCTGAAAGAAACGTCTACCACTTCGACCCAGTGTCTAAATGTTTTGCGCCGTGGAAAGTAGTGATGGCAATTTCCATAATTTAGAAACTGGGTAAGTACAGGTAAGTATACCCAGTTTTCGATAAAACTGGGTAAGTAAAAGTAAATTTACCCAGTTTTTACCCAGTATTTAAAACTGGGTAAAACTGAGTACCCAGTTGATTTTAGCAATTTCTGGGTAAGTAAAACTGGGTACGGCCAATTTTGGCGAATCTAAAACTGGGTAAGTAAAACTGGGTATACCCAGTTAAAATAAACTGGGTAAAACTGGGTAAGTACTTACCCAGTTTCGGGTTGCCATCACTAGTGGAAAGGCCCTAAGTTGACAAGAGCAAGGTATGTACACAGACATGATAACGATACTGTAGCTACCGTATTTGAAGTTCTTAAGCATTTCATTACTCGGAAGGAAACTGTGCAACACAAACGTTATTGTGACAATGCCAAAGTGATAAAACGATGCCATCTATTTCTGATCTTTGTGGCAACTACAGTATTGCTTTCGAGCTTCATTTAGATACGGCTGTTCGGTCGGTATTCTCAATGGCATCATCATAGTAGCCGGAGGTCAAAACGAAAGTGGATTAACCTCGGAAATTTACAAACTGGGAAATGCCAGTTTCCAGGAAGGGCCAGCCATGAACTACTATCACGCCCATGCTGCGTCTTCTGTCGTTGGTAAGTCCACCCATTGCGTTGCCAATCACGGGACAATTTGCACCAGTGAGGGGTTGTCCACAAGCGAACAAATACCTTTAATGGCAATGCAAATTGAGGTTTACAAGCCAAAGACTCGTGAGAGACGAGGCCGATTTTGATATGACTAGGCAAGGATAAAACAACACAATTCGCAGCACCTACAATAAAATTTCTAAATTGCAACTGTCAACCGGATTTCGAATTTGCCTATGGATTTTTTGGCGCTGTAACTTTGCCAAAGTTACGATGTCGAAACACCAAGGGGCCTCAAACAAGACGCAATGTGGCTCTTTCCTTGTCAACTCGTGTCAAAATCGTTTTCAACTCAAACAAGTTATTGCTCATCTCATACCCCACGCCACTCAGGTAACCACTTCTACATCTGCGGTTCGAACCTCCCTGAGTACGCGTCCAGTTGCGAGCGCTTCCACTTCGCTTCGCAGAGATGGCAACCAATTATCTCGCTGAGTAGCGTTCCGCGAAAAAGCGTTCCTCCAGCGTTCCCCAGACTGGCCGCCAAAAAGTTTGGCTACCAGAAAAAAGCGTTCCTCACTTTGGCAGCCAAACGTGCAGACAAGCACATTTTTGACGGCCCAAATGGCGCCGATTTTGGCCGCCAAACGCCGGGGAACGCTTTTTTTGGCAGCTAAACTTTTTGGCAGCCAAAGCGCCTCGGAACGCTTTTTCAAAAGCGTTCCCAAAACGTCGTCTTGTGGCGGAACACTACTCAGCGAGTTATGCCAGTTGGCAAACGCTCTATTGGCTACAGGGGCGTCAACTTTGGAGGTCACTTCTACATATCTGACTCGGACAAGTATGGCCATGACTACCAGTACGATGAGAAACATGGTAATTGGACCGAGGAGAAATGCGTTATTTGCCTTTTCGCAAGCACCATTTATGGTGGATTGGTCGCTTTGGACGAGTCGACTATGCTGGCCGTCAGCGGCTATGTCGATGTCCAGGTACAGCCCCGTCCGGAAATTAGCCCAACTGCGTACGCAAAACGCGGTTTGCGTACTAACAAGTCTCTTTTAAAAAGCGGAGTGGTTTTGAGCTTTGAATTTTTACTGAGATTGTAGCAAGGCCCTTTCCGGTTTCGTGCAGCGTCTTTGACTCTACTCGCGACTACACTTTTTGGAGTGGTCTTGCTACGCAACATTGGTATCGCTCGGGTTTAATTCTTTACACCAAGAAAATCATCTTTTCAGACTAAATTTAAAAAACGACACTGGAAGCCAAGATATAACAAACCAAAATCTGCAGTTTTCATCGCGTTTTGGTTACTGTAGCCCTCTCATTGACCTTTTGAAACTTTTTGTTGTCGGATTCTTGCTCAGGAGGTCGAGCGCTTCATTTTGATATGCGATTAACTAGGTTCGATGAAGTTTTGACTTTTCGCGGACATTACTTCGGGACACTGTAGCGCGTAATTTTTAAAACTTGTTATTATTTCGACGTCACAGTTCGCGAGAGTAGTCTGAGGGCTACCCGTCGATGTGTCGAACTCAACCCAGCGACGTCAGAGAAGCGAGTTATTAAGCCCGAAGCAATCGTGTCGTTTCCAGTTTTCGACGCGTTTTGGTTACTGTAGCTCTCTGTTTAAACTTTTGAAACTTTTTGTTGTCGGATTCGTGCTCAGGAGCTCCAGCGCTTCACTTTGATATGCGATTTGACTAGGTTCGGACAACTTTTGTCTTAAAATGGACCCTACTTTGGGATACTGTAACGCGGGAGTTTGAAAACTTATTTCAGTTTTGAACACTCAGATGGCGAGAGTAGTCCGAAGGCTACCCGTCGATGTGTCGAACTCAACCCAGCGACGTCACACAAGCGCGATATTAAGCCCGAAGCAGGCGTGTCGTTTCCAGTTTTCGACGCGTTTTGGTTACTGTAGCTCTCTGTTTAAACTTTTAAAACTTTTTGTTGTCGGATTCGTGCTCAGGAGCTCGAGCGCTTCACTTTGATATGCGATTTGACTAGGTTCAGTCAACTTTTGTCTTAAAATGGACCCCACTTTGGGATACTGTAGCGCGCGATTTTGAAAACTTATTTCAGTTTTTGACACTCAGATGGCGAGAGGAGTCCGCGGGCTACCCGACGATGTCTCAAACTCCGCCCTACGACGTCAGACGAGCGAGTTATAAAGCCCGAAGCGAGCGTGACACACGTACGCACGCCGAGCTCTTGATAGGGTTCGCTCGGCTGAGGCCGAGCGAAAAAACGCGTGCGTGCACCATGTATGCAAATTCACCTGGGTCAAAGGGTTTGCCCAGCGGCATAACAGGCCTCAGATCTGCTCGTTGCTCTATTAAACGCATCGGGATCGGTTAGCTACAACGTGTTAGTGCTTGGAGTGACAAAGTATAGCCAAACCACAGCAGTTTTGATACCAGTACTCATGCAATTGCATAGATCGTGTTGTACGCGTTTTCAGTACGCAGATCGCGTACCTGTACGCAATACGCGTACTTTTTGGGGTAATTTCCAGACGGGACTACAAACAGCAGTGCTATAGCATTCAAGGCGTGTTATCCGGAAAAGTTTGCTCAAAAGTTACGTTTTAGGGAAATCACGTCCTCATCAACAGCGCTTACATAAAATCGGCTAACTCGAGTTCGAAAGGAGCACATCTACAGTTGCTCAGAGGGTTGTCAAAGTTCGGCTACGCATTGTGCCGTAGCGAGCGCGCGACTACGGGGATGAAAATACCGTAATGCGAAGATGACTTACAACGACGCAGTTTAGCTACCAACAATATGCAAGCAACACCGATTCATGACGAAGTTTCGAAAGTTTCAAGATGCCGTATTCTTACGTGAGACAGAACCTAAGGCAATGCCACAGGCAGATTTTACATTTTTGCGCCGAGTCAAATTAGCATGGGAGGGGTAGTTGCTAGAGCATCAGATTACATGCATGCTCCAACTCGCGCTCGCTACTGGCCATGTGGAATAACGACGAGCTGTTCCTCTTCGGCGGTTACGGTAAGCAAGTCAACGAAGGCGCCCCATACTATTTGGACACAATTATGTCCATCCGAGTGAAGAAGGTGAACGCCAGGTGGAAATTCGATGAAGACCAGCCGGTTATTCTAAGTCAGGCGCTGCCATGGGCCGCGGATGGCGCGGCGGCTTTGGCGTATGATTTCAAAACCTTTTGGATGAAAATTCAAAAGCCGAAGTGATTAATGATCGCACAGTGTGACAGCTGAAGTATCGCTCTGCGGCATGCGGTGTCCATCAAACCGCCATCTTGCCATCGTATGTTGACTGTTGATCACCCAATGTCAATTAGTTTTACAGATTGTTAATTGATTACTGAAACCGAATTATAGATTGGATCCTATGGCTTGACTTCTGTTAGTCCCTCTCATCACCACTGCCCACTCTGCGTGGAGTAATCCTCCTTGCAAGCACGCATATCCTATCCCATAAGAGCACAAAGGCGTCCCTGGCCAGATCGATAAGCAGGACGACGTTGAAGCCAAGCCAGAGGCCCAGCCAGCCTCCCACGTTGCCCACGTAACTTTGCCAACTCTGGGTCCACTGCTCCTGGAGAGTGCAACATGCAAACAGTCCATCCACAGCCAGTTGCGTCATGTTGTAGGAAGCAGTCGTGAGATCTTATCTCATCTCATCTCATCTCATCTCATCTCATCTCATCTCATCTCATCTCATCTCATCTCATCCTACACATCCCATCTCACCTCATCCTACACATCCCATCTCATCTCATCCTACACATCTTAGCTTGTCTTGTCTTGTCTTATCTCGTCTTGTCTTTGCAAGAATTGAGAGTATTCTTTTGGAGCCAGGCGCTCACCTGGCTTAGGATGTAGTCCAGTGTCTCCATGAGAATTTCCACTCTTGCATCCTTTTGTGAGACTGAACGTTTCACCCTCGGATTGCCGAGGTTGTGAACTACTGGATGTTTCTCAGTTGGTTTGTAGTCATCTGAGACTGAAGATTGCTCCACCCATTGATGCTTGCTTTCGTTGGAGACTTGATGTTCGTCCATTTCTTTCAGGGTGTCATTAAGGGATAATCCTGGATGTTCCGTCTTTGGCTTATCGTAATCGGATACTGGTGATTCCACCTGCGAGCTCTTGTCTTCGATTGAAACCAGATCCTCCATTTGGAAGAGGGGTTTGTCGTAGTTTGAGGCGGGATTATCCACTTCATGTGAGACAGGAGGCTCATTTGGTTTGTCGTCATAAATGGGTTCTTCTAGCACATACGTAGGCTTGGCATCACTTCGGTCTGGCGGTTCCACCATGCGCTGGAGTTTGATCGACGTGGGGACTTCCACTTCTGGCTTGTCATCTTTTGAGACTGGAGGGAGGCTCTCGTGGCGCAGGGTGATGCGGTGGTTGACGCTCGTTTCAAAGGTCTTGCACGAGCGCTGGCACTCTTCAGCTATAGCTTTGAGCTTTGTTGTCCCCGTGCACCACGTGACGAACTCACTGGAGAAGTTGAAGGGCCTACTCAGGAAGGGTATCACATAGAGCGGCGGAGTGTCAGAGGGATTTTTTAGCTGGTTGGTCAGAACGTGCCAAGAAGACAGATGGTGCTCGCACTCTTTCTTCTGTGACTGCCACTGCTCTGAATTGGATGCGTTGTATCGTGTCCCCCTTCATGGAAGAATCATTGCTACCTCCTTACATACCTTGATCCTTGTTCTTGCGGTAGCAATCGAGCAGCCTGTCAGGTGTGCAGAGATTGTCAGAGGACTTCTCACTCTGCCACCATGCGAAAGAGGCTCTGCAGTCGCAGGTGTCCATCAGGAAGTTGGCCAGACATTGGTCAGGACAGCGCCTTTTGTCCAGACGCGTTCCATGGTTCGAGATGCTGGGTTGATACCGACAATGATAATTTTAAGGTCTGTCCTGTGCCTACAAACTCGGAGCAGCCCAACCTGTGGTGCTCGTTGGTGAGGCTGACGTAGTAACGGAATCCCTCACTTCCCATTTTCCAGAAAATCTTTTGGTTTGTGTCGAATTTGTCGTAGTCAATTGTCAGAATCCTTCCTCTTGATTCGGCCGAGGTGCCAGCAGATATTCTAAGTCCTTCAAGCCAGGCAAAAGTTGGAAGGGTACCACTCCAGCAAATCCCATAAGGTGTAATAGAGATTCGGTTGAGTAGGGACAACGAATATTCGACTTTATGGGTCCCGCCGACTTTAAACAATAGCAACTGAAAGGCTTTCTGAACGGTGGCTGAGATCATGCGCTTCAGCGGCTCGTGAGACGTGAAGTTGGCGACCAGCTATAATATTATAAAATTTAGCCAACTCGATCGATTGCCGAACGCTCAGAAGTGCACTTCATGGTTCATGCTAACTGGTAGGTTTAATATCCCCCACACAGTTTACCGTAGCTGTACGATTCGTATGAATCGCGCATCGGGCTATTGATTTGAAAACAACGAATGACATGACTTTCCTCTACCTTTCTCACGCGTAGTAGTATTTCGTTGCAGGGATTTAACATGGAGGGAGTTTCCCAGGGCTGACCTCTTTGAAACTCGTTCAAGTCGGCCAAGTAGATTTGAATGAGTAAACGGGCGAGATCTCGACTGCTCACGTATCTGACATCGGGAGCTCTAAAATATGCAGCCAATATTGCGAAATGTTCCTACTGTGAAAATCGACAACTGAGAGTCAACTAAACTGACTTCAGCAATGCCTGATACGTGTGAAGAGTTTTGTCGAAAGACGCCAAGTTCAAAAGCTTGTAGCGCGTCTCGTAAGGCTGAGTTCTGTTGACTGTTGGCTTCTCGAATGACTTAATGACGACGTGAGGATTCGATGGAGGGTAGAGGGCGCGCACCTCGCTGTGACTGACGTCGAAATCCTTTCCAAGTTGCGATTTGTCCAGATTTTCCTGGACACTGGACTTGGCGCGAGGGAAAGCGTTATTTGGTTTGCTATTTGGAACTGAACTTTGCGAACAACCGCAAACGTTGAGGAAATCAAACAATTACGCGTTAAACTCAGCTATGCTACAGTACATAGGCGTGCCAAGTCCAGAGTCCAAGTAGGAGAGGAAGTTTGGGTCCTGGTCCAACTGTTTCTGAATCGACTGAACCGAGTATAGTAACGTCTCGCATTGAGGTGCTGAAATTCTTGGCCGTGATTCTTAGCTAGCAAATTCCCGTCCACCCACCATTAGTTCCTGGCTCAGCAGTGGGCCACGCGTAGTGTCCACGCAGAGCGTGACATCTCCCAGACTAATTGTGCGATTCTTCATGTAGACCACCTTTGTGACCGGGCTCTGGTTCCAGTACTGCTCTGTCAGCTGCTTCAGTTGGAACACGGTGCCGCCCAGAAGTGCCACAATGACCGCGCGCCGCAGCCAGCGACCGCAGCGCCCGCGGCGAATCGTCCTTTGGCCCGTTTGGCCGCCGCGCGGCGAAATGGCCGGCGCCAAAGTTGCCTTTGGACGACGCCACGTTTGCCACTTTGACTGCCGCCCCATGGGCTTGTCCAAGCAACGCATGTAGGGTCTGAAAGACGGCAGATTTGGCGTGGAAATCTTGTGTGCTACAAGCATGTAGGCTGTGTGGTACTTATCACAAAATGTCAACGTGCATAATCAGGAAACCTGTCACCTGGGTCGCATCTCTTCAGAGCGCAATTTCAGAGCCTGTGTGGTACCGATCTAGCCGTCCGTTGAAGCTCTGTCGGCTTAGGGATGAGTGCTTGTCCTTACGGCCTATGCATGATTTCCTCACCTTGTCCAGATTCAGTGTCTCTCTTTGCTTGCGAGCAAATGGGCCAGTTGCCTAGCGTATGTAGCTGATTGCAAAGCAAACGTTTCACTTGATGCTAACAAGGCTTGTCACGAAATATGAGCAGGCCCGCTTCTTGCTGTGTTACATTCAAGCAGGCGTGTGGATAATCATGCTTGTCAATTGCAAAATCGCAGTGGCCTACAGGTCCTGGACATCAGACTTCACTACTATTGTTTACCTACACATGCAATCAGCAAGCTTGCTGTCGCGAACCCACACTTGGTCAACAAATCACAGCATCGCAAGGTGGGAACCGCTGACCTAAGCACTGATGGCCGAGATCGGTTTCAGTGTCTCTTCGCCGTAGTTGATGTTGCCTAGATCAACTTTCGATTTCTTGTAGCGCGCGAGTTTGAAAACTTATTTCAGTTTTGAATACTCAGATGGCGAGAGGAGTCCGCAGGCTACCCGACGATGTCTCAAACTCCATCCAACGACGTCGGACGAGCGAGTTATTAAGCCCGAAGCGAGCGTGACGTGCGCACGCACGTACGCACGCACGCACGCCGAGCTCTTGATAGGGTTCGCTCGGCTGAGGCCGAGCGAAAAAATGGCCGAAATTTTGGCTAAGTCCCACTATAGACGGCCGAGCTCTACTGGTGCAGGCTGGGGCGCCAATCGAAGTGATCCGGTCTAGACCACCATAGGGTGAATAAATGTGTAAAACATTTCATCTTTCTAGGTTGTATGGTTCTTGAGATATGGATGCACAAAGATCAGATCTGGTACTCGCGCGGATCCTCCCGACCCAGACGGCCGAGCTCTGGTGGTGCACGCTGGAGCGCCAATCGAAGTGATCCGGTCTAGACCACCATAGAGTGAACAAGTCTCTTTTAAAAAGCGGAGTGGTTTTGAGCTTTGAATTTATACTGAGATTGTAGCAAGGCCCTTTCCGGTTTCGTGCAGCGTCTTTGACTCTCCTCGCGACTACACTTTTTGGAGTGGTCTTGCTGCGCAACATTGGTATCGCTCGGGTTTAATTCTTTACACCAAGCAAATCATCTTTTCAGACTAAATTTAAAAAAAAAGACACTGGAATCTAGCGCAAAACTACAGGTTAATTGTGAGCATGATTTGATGTTGGCTTGCAGTGAGCTCTTCAGCGATGTCAAGACCGCCGCTCTGCAACGCACGAGTGCCAAGATATAACAAACCAAAATCTGCAGTTTTCATCGCGTTTTGGTTACTGTTGCCCTCTCATTAACCTTTTGAAACTGTTTGTTGTCGGATTCTTGCTCAGGAGGTCGAGCGCTTCATTTTGATATGCGATTCGACTAGGTTCGATGAAGTTTTGACTTTTCGCGGACATTACTTTGGGATACTGCAGCGCGCAATTTTTAAAACTTGTTATTATTTCGACGTCACAGTTCGCGAGAGTAGTAAGAGGGCTACCAGGCGATGTGTCGAACTCAACCCAGCGACGTCAGACAAGCGAGTTATTAAGCCTGAAGCAAGCGTGTCCTTTTCAGTTTTCGACGCGTTTTGGTTACTGTAGCTCTCTGCTTAAACTTTTGAAACTTTTTGTTGTCGGATTCGTGCTCAGGAGCTCGAGCGCTTCACTTTGATATGCGATTTGACTAGCTTCGGTCAACTTTTGTCTTAAAATGGACCCCACTTTGGGATACTGTAGCGCACGAGTTTGAAAACTTATTTCAGTTTCGAACACTCAGATGGCGAGGGTAGTCCGAGGGCTACCCGTCGATGTGTCGACCTCAACCCAGCGAAGTCAGACAAGCGAGTTATTAAGCCCGAAGCAAGCGTGTCGTTTCCAGCTTTCCACGCGTTTTGATTACTGTAGCTCTCTGTTTAAACTTTTGAAACTTTTTGTTGTCGGATTCGTGCTCAGGAGCTCGAGCGCTTCACTTTGATATGCGATTTGACTAGCTTCGGTCAACTTTTGTCTCAAAATGGACCCCACTTTGGGATACTGTAGCGCGCGAGTTTGAAAACCTGTTTCAGTTTTGAACACTCAGATGGCGAGAGGAGTCCTCAGGCTACTCGACGATGTCTCAAACTCCACCCTACGACGTCGGACGAGCGAGCTATTAAGCCCGAAGCGAGCGTGACGTACGTACGCACGTACGTACGCACGTACGTACGTACGTACGTGCGCACGCCGAGCTCTTGATAGGGTTCGCTCGGCTGAGGCCGAGCGAAATAAATGTGTTTAATAATGTTTAATAAATTCGTATAGTCGATGTTAAAATGAACTGTAGAGTGATGATATGTATTGGAGGTGTTGTGGGTGGACTCCAGAAAGGTGGTGGGTGGCAGAATGACATTATGACGAAACCGTAAATTCGTATATCGCATAGCTGTCTGTGCATCCAACCTCCTGAGGCCAGACCTGTCTGTGCATCCAACCTCCTGTGGCCAGATCTGTTTGTCCATCCATCCTCCTGTGGGGTTTTCGAGGGTGGGGGGGGGGGGGGGGGGTGGGTGACAGAATGGTGTTATGACGAAATCGTAAATTCGTATAGTCAATGTCGAAATGAACTGTAGAGTTGTGACATGTATTGGAGGTGTTGTGAGTGGATTCTAGAAGGGTGGTGGGTGACAGAATGACCTTATGACGAAATCGTAATGCGTATAGTCGCATAGCTGTCTGTGCATCCAACCTCCTGAGGCCAGACCTGTCTGTGCATCCAACCTCCTGAGGCCAGACCTGTCTGTGCATCCAGCCTCTTGTGGCCAGACCTGTCTGTGTATCCAACCTCCTGTGGCCAGACCTGTCTGTGTGCATCAAACCTCATGTGGCCAGACCTGTCCATGTCCCCACACCTACAACAGCAATCCTTTCAAAGCAGACCTGTCTATGTCGCCTCCCAGCAAACCCGCTCTATGCCCCCCCCCCCCCCCCCTGAAGGTGTCCACTCTGTGGACATGGACAGGGTGTGTATTTCAGGAAAGTTCCCCCCTGCCGGGGGGTAAGGACAGGTGAATTTGTTCGTCCTTATGAAGACTGATGATGAACAGGCTGTGTATCTCAGATGACTTCGGGCCCTCTACTACACGAAAAAATTCAGCGTGCTCTGTATATGGGTGCCAATTATTGTATGAGTCTCTGTGTTTGTCGTTTGTGTACTTACTGCAAAACGCTTACCCAGCATTAGTGCAGAATGTGCATTTACCAACATTAATATCTCCAGAAGCTCTGTTAGCAGGTGAAGCCATCTACTTGCGTGCATGGCTGAGCAGTCAAAGTGGGAGTTAGCCATGGGGTCCATCACCCTTGCGTACGTTGCGCTGAGTGCGGACATTGTGTTGTGTGAAATGCGGTGGCAGGCACTGAAGCCACACACGCGTGTTGATAGTGGTAGAGTGCGTTTGCCGCGTGTACGTTGTGCGTACGTGATAAGCTCCATGCGTGTGAACAGAGCACGCTGAATTTGTTCGTGTAGTAGAGGGCCCGAAGTCATCTGAGATACACAGCCTGTTCATCATCAGTCTTCATAAGAACGAGCAAATTCACCTGTCCTTACCCCCCAGCAGAGGGGAACTTTCCTGAATTACAATCCGTCAGCAGAGGT
>JASAMZ010002810.1:0-7500 GCA_030248115.1 Linhomoeus sp. GSCO2_2
GCTCCTGCGAAGGAAGGATGATACGTTGTGTTTAGGATTAAAAGGTTAGAGCGCTACAGTGCGTTCGTGCCTAACAGGTTGTAGGCAGTAGGCTTGTCGATGGATTTGAGCCGGGAGCGCATAGAGAGCCGAACAGCCGAATAGTCCCAATCGGCGCGGCGAAACGGGCGCGTTCGTTCCGAATCGGCCCGAAATCGTTGGACAAGGGGTCGGGTCTGGCAGAACAGTAGAAGAGCCGCTCGTTGAGCCTCGCTCAGGAGGTCGGGAGAGTCGTCTCTAAACGAGATGCGCAAGATCAGACTAGGACTTAAACAAGAACAACACAGAACAAAACGGGCTCAGAGGAGTCGTTCGACCTTCCGATATCCACACTCGCGGTCGGCGCCGCGCGCCGAGCAGCTGCCACCAATCGTTCGACTTTGGCAAACGCTAGTTTGCTGGAAGACGTACGAGTAGCTGAGCCAGGCGCTGAGCTTCTGACGTCGTTTTGTTTATCACTCTAGTGATGTAGAAAATGCGATCGGAAGGCCTGTGCAGTCTCGGCATGGAGCACGAACCCTCGGCGTCCCATCGGTTAGACTGCAAGGGCTCAAGTGATGGTTGAGCGCTCGGCCGTTTTGAGTAGCGAGAGCAAACAACTCACCCAGCCTCAGCCGAGCCGCCGTCTTCGCACAACGAGCCGCGCGCAATTGCTATCTAACGGGAGGAGCAGCAGTAGCCGCAGTGGTGTCAATTTGGAGACAACTTCCTACAGCCTTCCTACAGCTAATCGCTTCGTTCGATTTTCCAAAAAGAGACCGAAGCGCAAGTGGGGCACCAATCGGCGGCTTGATTGCTTCACTGGTGTTCGCTTTCGGGACGAGACCGAGGCCTCGAGAATGCTGCAAAGAGCCGTCTTTTGCACATTGTCTGCTTCTCACTTGCACATTTTTGCGTACAGTACTGTAGGTGTCCCATAGTGGGTGTACCAACTTTATCGCGCCTTGCGCATCACTGCATTGGCCGATTTGGGTGGAAATTTCGTAGGTACGTACTACTGCAAGTGGAGCTCAGACTTCTGCAAAATTCCGCGTCCTACACCAATTCTGGCGGGAATGCGGCCTTAAACGCAAACATATTTGTCATTTTCTCAAGACTTGTTGGCTTGTGGGGATAGCTACAAAGTTGGTTGGCTTGTAGCTATTTTTGCTGCCACCTGCACCACCACAATGGAGGATTATCGTAGTCGAACGGCTCTAACAAACTCGAGCCCCAACACGCTTCAGACAATTGCAATCAAAGTTACTCTGCAGGACCAATTCGCACCTGGGCGCCTCCGGTGGCCGCAGAGCCTCCTTTCACGACACCATGCATCGTCGAAACATTTTTGCGCTTTGGGCCGACACCCCGCCACAGTTTGGGCGAGGGTTGAAATTTGGAGAGATGTCTAAGTCTCACTTAGTAGTATGTACTAATCAAATTTCAATCGGCCAACGCAGTGACGTGCAACAGCCGATCAAAGTTGGTACACCCACCATGAAGAGACTTGTAGTTTAATTTACGCACTTTCAAATGCGGTTGCTTAGAGTCGGTTTGGTACTCTTTGTTGGACCAGAGTGTCCACATTTCCAAGTGTTAGTAGTAGGGCTCCAACAACCGAGACCAAGATGTGGTAACGAGAGACGTACAAACCTGATCGACTGGAGTAGTCCCACAGTTCGCCGCGACTCATGCTGGGCACAGGGATGGTCTGTGCGAGCGCGGCGCCGTCGAGCATATCGACATTTGAACAGTCTCGACTTCCAAACCGAGGCGCTTGTGCCCAACAGACGGGTGCAGCCTCGATTCGGCGGAATACGAAGAAATTTTGCAGAACGCCATAAGATCACGGTCTCCTTCGCACTCTTCCAAGATGCCAATCGATTTCAGTTGGGTGGCGCCCACGGCGGCCAATCACAAGACGTCGAATTTTATCCTGTCCTCCAGTGGTTCTCTGTTTGTGGAGTTTGAGTGTGTAGCTGGAAGTACAATGATAAGAAGTCAGTTGAGGCCGCCAGTAGCTTCCACTCGATCTAGCTGTTTCTGCGGCCACGCATTCGGAATCAAAGCTCGCTGCAGCTATTCTGCATACCGACACGACTTATTTGTGCTTTCAACAAGGGAAAGGAGGCAGGAGACCCTGCAGCGAGCAATAATTCTAAAATTTATACCGGGGGAGAAAACAGAACTGTCACCTTTACCAGTGTCAACTCAATAGCGATTTCCGCCCGGAGATTTTGAATCCGGCCCGGCGCGCCGGTTTCAGAAACACCACGTGTTCCCTACCTGGGCGCGCAGCAGGGCTCCACCCGCAGACCACAGGCCGCAATGAGTCTAAGACGCAATTTCCTCTCGACGCGGCGGACACGGAGCCAAGGTTCGCGATTCCGCCGATCGGCAGTACTCGACTTGCGGCCTCTGAGCGAGAAGAATTGAATATTGCAGCCAAAAAAATGCTCACTTTACTCAATTACGCTGTCTTTCCCCTACTGCATTTCCTTCATGTTTGAATTCGAGTTACAACCATAATAAGTTTGAGGAGGGGTACCACGAGAAGTTTGCATTCAAATTCATGTGGATTAGAAAAGTGGGGCCATCGGAACGAAAAATCGACACAAAATAGAGAAAACCAAATAGCAAATTCGCGTTCCTTGTCGCGAATAACCCCAATCCCAACATAACACCAATCACCTCACATTCAGTTTCGTTGACGTACGGTTTGTAGGCTTGAAATTGCACAAACTACGAATTTTGATCCTGAAACGCGAAAAAGGATGCCAGATTCGATGAGTGACCTCCAACAATCTTTGACAACATTGATTTTGTCCTCGGGGGGCGGGTTCGAATTTCGGACGCGGCCGGGGTACGGTAGCCGAAAAATATTTTCGTTTTCGGATCAGTTTTCAACGGAATCGCGTGGGGCGAGTCCATTCGGCCATAAATCATTATCCACTGGTTGGAAAATGGCTGAGAGTCAAAATTGGACCCCCGACGAGCCCGTTGTGAACACAGAATCTCAAAGATTGGCGGATTTCGGCGATGGGCTCAAACCGAAAGAAACACGTCAGTCTGCCATTCAGACAATTTGCCCGCATTCAAACAACTCCTATTTTATCAGGATCTCAAGAATTTTTGTTAAAATCCCTTCGCTTACTAACCTAATGCGTCGGCCACGCGGGGTTCTCCATCTTTTGTCCTCGTCGGAGGGCTACAACACATCATGCATCAAAATCGGCCAATTACTCGAGGAGTTATTGGCGGAACACCCTCCCAGTAAGTAAAAAAATTCAAATTTTTGAATTTTTCTGAAAATTTTCCCACTACGCGAAAAAAACGAAGACAAATTATTCAAATTATTCAAATTGTTGCCTACTTTGGACTGCAACGCGCACCGCGCGGTCTCGATGCGTCTTTTCGAAGTTTGACATTCAGATTTGACTTCGAGGGTCACATGCAGTCAATCACGCACCAGTGTCCTCGTCACATGCTCCAATATGAAGTCAAGACAGTAGCAGTACCTCGCTGAGTAGTGTTCCGCCACGAGACGACGTTTTGGGAACGCTTTTTAGCACTCGGACCCCAAAAGGGGCGGAGTGCTATAGTGGAGCTGCTCCCGATCAAAACTTTCGCCACTCACTTTCGTGCCTCATTTCTTATCCGATTTGGACGGGGTTTTTTTAATCGATAGCTCTCGAGGGATAGTAGGTGCGCTCGGGCCTTCGTTTTTTTCGCGTAGTGGGAAAATTTTCAGAAAAATTCAAAAATTTGAATTTTTACTTACTGAGGCCAGGCGTCTCCGCCTAGAGAAACTCCTCGAGTAATTGGCCGATTTTGATGCCGTTTAGATATGTTGTAGCCCTCGACGAGACGAAGGGTGGAAAAGTTGCCCCGCGTCAATCGGCCGACGCGTTCTCGGGTTACTGTAGCTGAAAGTGATTTTTTGACAAAAATTTGCCTTTAAAAAATCTGAGCAGAGTCTAGGGAGTTGTTGGATCGGGCTACAGATCTCAAATCGGCAAGATTAACATGTTCTCTTTCGTTTAAGACCAAATCGCCAAATCCGCCAAGGAAATCTCGAGTTCTGCTGTCACAACGGGTCTCTGTCGGGGGTCGAAAATTCCAATTTTTGACTCTCGGCCGTTTTAGCGACCGATTGCGATGATGATGGCCAAATGGACTGCACCACGCGATTCCCCGTTGAAAACTGATCCGGAAGCGTTTTTCAAAAATATTTTTTCGGCTACCGTACCCCGGCCGCGTCCAAAATTCGAATTTCCACCCCCGATGACAAAATCAATGTTGGAGTCGACTCCGGTGCTTTCGAGGTCGCTGATGCCGAATCTGGCATAGTTTTCGCGTTTCGGATCAAAATTCGTGAGTTTGTGCCGATTTTCGACCTACCGAAGCCGTACGTCGACGAAACTGAATGTGAGGTGATTGTACGTTTGTAATGTCGATTCCAGGGTTATTCGCGA
The DNA here is from genome assembly GCA_030248115.1 of Linhomoeus sp. GSCO2_2. NCBI lineage: Eukaryota > Metazoa > Nematoda > Chromadorea > Monhysterida > Linhomoeidae > Linhomoeus > Linhomoeus sp. GSCO2_2. The sequence continues at coordinate 4,494 of JASAMZ010002810.1, forward strand.
CAAGGAACGCGAATTTGCTATTGGTTTCTCTATTTTGTGTCGATTTTGCGTTCAAATGGCCACTTTTCTAATGCCCACATGCAAATTTGAATGCAACTTCTATCGTACCCTCCTCAAACTTCTATCGTTGTAACTCAAATTTGCAAACGTCACAATTGAAGGAAATGCAGTGGGGAAAGACAGCGTGGTAAAGTGAGCATTTGCGCTCAAAGTGTCAATTCTTCTCGCTCAAGGCGGCAAGTCGAGTCTGCGATCGGCGGAATCGCAAACCTTGGCTCCCATGTAGGTGCGCTACCGGTCGACTCGAGAGGAAATTGCGTCTTAGACTCATTGCGGCCTGTGGTCTGCAGGATTTCGGTGGAGTTCTGCTGCGCGCCGGGCCTTGTAGGTGCAGGGAACACGCATACTCTGAAACTCGCGCGCCGGCGGAATTTGTGGAGAATCTCTGGGCGGAAATCGCTATTGATTTGACATGGTAAACGAGTGACGGTCTGCTTTCTCCCATTCTGGTCGGAGTGCTCCGCTGCAGGGTCTCCTGCACGTTTCCCTTGTTGAAAGCACCGAGAAGATGAAGTGGGACAGTATCAGTATGATAGCTGCAGCGAGCTTTGAGTTCGATGCTTCCACCATAGCCACAGAAACAGCTGCATCGAGTGGAAGCTACTGGCGGCTTCAACTGACTTCTTATCATTGTACTTCCAGCTACACACTCAAACTCCACAACGGAGACCGCTGAAGACGGGTCGGAGTGCGACGCCGACGTCGTCTTGTGATTGGCCGACGTGGGCGCCGCCTCCAACTGAATGATTCGGCCTCTTGGAAGAGTGCCGAAGAAGCCGTGATCTTATGTGCTGTTTGCGATTTTCTTCGTATTCCGCGATGTCGGCGCTGCGCCGTCTGTTTGCGTGCGCCGGCCTCCCTTGTTTATGAAGTCGAGAACTACAAATGTCGACATGCTCAACCAACAGGGCACAGCGCCCGTAGCACAGCACAGACCATCCCTGTGCCAAGCATAATTCACGAGCAAACTGTAGAATGAGCTGCGCCAGACGATCAGGTTTGTACATACGTCTCCCGTTACCACATCTTGGTCGGTTGTTGGAGCCCTACTACTAACACTTGAAATGCAGTCAACGTAGGTCCGACAAAGAGTACCAAACCGACTCTAAGCGACCCGCGTCTTTGAAAGTGCAGTAAAGTAAAGTACAGGGTGTCTCATGGTGGGTGTACCAACTTTGATCGGCTGTTGCGCGTCACTGCGTTGGCCGATTTGGCTGAAATTTGGTAGGTACATACTACTAAGTGAGACTTAGACATCTGCAGAATTTGAGCGTCCTACACCAATTCTGGCGGGAATGCTGGCCCAAAGCGCAAAAATGTTTCGACGATGCATGCTGCATCTCGTGGAGGAGGCTCTGCAGCAGCAGAAGCACCTGCCCAGGTGCGATTGTGGTCCTGCAGACTGACTTTGATTGGATTGTTCTGAAGCGTGTTACAAGCTACGAGGTTTGTTCCAAGACCGTTCAGAAGCTCGATTAATCCTCATTGTGGTGGTGCAGGTGGCAGCAAAGTAGCTACAAGCCAACCAACTTTGTAGCTGCCACAAGCCGACGAGTCTTAAGAAAATGACAATGTTTGCGTTTTGAGGCCGCATTCCCGCCAGAATTGGTGTAGGACGCTCAAATTTTGCAGAAGTCTAAGACTCACTTAGTAGTACGTACCTACCAAATTTCAGCCAAATCGGCCAATGCAGTGATGCGCAACAGCCGATCAAAGTTGGTACACCCACTATGGGACACCCTGTACAGTGTCTACAAAATGTGCAAGTGGACAGACAATGTGCGAAAGTCCGCTCTTTGGCATTCTCCAAGGGCCTAACATTCCATCCCGAACGAAACACCAGTGAAGCAATCAAGCCACAATCATGCCACTTGCGCTTCAGTTCTCTTTTGGAAACTCAAACAAAGGCGAGAAGCGAAGTTTCCCGATTTGGCTGTAGGAAGGCGAAGTCTCCAGAATGACGCCGCTGCGGCTACTGTTGCTGCTGCCGTTGATGGCGATCGGCTCCACAGCGGCGCTGTTGTGCGACGGCGGCACGGCTGAGGCTGGGTGAGTTGTTTGCTCTCGTTACTTGGAACAAATCACTTGGACCATCAGAACAAACGCTGGACCATCACTTGACCCTTGCAGTCTAACCAACGAGGAACGCCCAGAGCGGTTCAGTGCTCCATGCAAGAACTGCACCGCCTTCCGATGCATCAGCATTTTCTACATCACTAGAGTGAATGAGACGAAACAACGTCAAAGTAACCTCAGCTACTGGTACGTCTTCCACGATAGCGTTTGGGAGAAGTCGAACGATTGGTGGCAGCTGTGCGACAAAGAACACGGCGCCGACCACAAGTGTGGATACTCGGAAGGTCGACTGACTCCTCTGACAGTGTCGCCTTTGTTCTGTGTTGTTCTTGTTAAGTCCTAGTCTGATCTGGCATCTCGCATTTCAGACAACTACCGACCTTATGAGAAGAGCCACAACATCAGTAGGCTCTTCTACTGCTGCTGCCAGACCGACCTCTGCAACGACTTTGGCCGACTCGAAAACGGAACGAGCGCGCCATTCTTCGCTGCCGAGTGGTGGAAGGAGAAGGGCTATTTCGGCTGTTGGCTCTCTTCTATGGCTCCCGCTCGAATCCTTGCGAATGAGCAACCTTACTGCCTCAACCTGTACAGGTTACAAACCTATACCTACAGCTACAGTACGACGCTCTAACCTTTTCATGCAACGAACGCAACGTTGCTCGTGTTCCTTCGCAGGAAAGGCGACAACTCCAGCAAGGTCTACCCCTGGTGGAAGAAACACAACGACACGGCCACCTTCCCAGCAGCGCGTGAGAAAGGGACGGATCAGGATCAGAATCTGTGCAGTCAGAAGGCGCCGAAACCGGAAGTGGAAGAGCCCTTCTGCTTCTCCATCGTGGAGGGCAAGATCTGGGGCTGCTGCTGCAGG
>JASAMZ010002812.1:0-24859 GCA_030248115.1 Linhomoeus sp. GSCO2_2
TTGAGTTGCTGTGACCACGTTCCGTCTACAGCTATTCCTTTACTCAAGCAATATACAGCGGACAGAAGAACCAGCAAAGCAGCAGCCTAGGCAGACTCTCAGTCTCCGTCTCTCACTCTGTCCTCCTAGAGCTGCTCTACCTAAGCTTATATAGGGGCTAGGCACGGGACACCAGACGGGAAAAACAAGCGGCTGACTAAGCCATCATAACATCACAACTAAGGCGACGCGCGTAGACAGAGCGACACAAATCGTTACAAGGGGCCGAGCGGAAAGGTCACAAGCCGCCTATGACGCACGCTCGAGCCGACGAGAGGCAGGCTTAGCTAAGCTAAAGATAGACAGCGGACGACGCCTAGAAGCGTGACAGACACACACAGAAAGCGAACGCACTACCTAACATTCCCCCTTCCTTAACTACTTGTTGTAGTTGTAGCGCTCCACGGGTTTGCGCTGTCGCTCCGGGTAGCGTCGTGGGGGAAGTGGTGGGGGATCGTCGTCTCCCAGGGACGCCGTTCTTGGTGGAGGTGGTGGCGCCACTTCGCCTTCCACTGGACGGCCTTGGTCGTGGTCGACGCCTCGGCTGTCGGACGGCCAAAACAATGGCACCGCTGTAGAACCCTCCTTCTTCGGCTCCTCAGTCGTCCCACTTTCTCGCTTTCTCAGCTGGTCGACATGACGTTTCCACAGCATGCCATGCGCCTTGACTTGGTAGGAAACTGGACCCAGGGCTCGCTCCACTGTAGCTTCCACCCACTTTGGTGTGCCTCTGTAGTTCCTGGCCCAAACCTTGTCTCCTTCTTGGAAGACCCTTGTCTTCTGGCCTGGTTGTTGTCTCTTCTGTTGCTCTTGGTTCTTCACCACTTTCTGTCGCACGTCTGGACGCACCAAGTCGAACCTTGTGCGTAGAAGTCGACCATTCAGCAACTCTGCTGGACTTGATCCCGTCGTTGGATGAGGTGTCACCCTGTATCTCAACAGGAACTGCGCCAAGGGCTTCTCCCAGTCCTTGGTCTGCCCTGTGCACTTCGCCATCCCCTTCTTGAAGGTCTGGACGAATCTCTCGGCTTCTCCATTGGAACGCGGGTGGTATGGGCTCACTAGCACTTGCTGGATTCCATTGGTCTTGCAGAACTGGCGGAACTCGTCTGACGTCAGCTGAGGCCCATTGTCGCTCACCAGTTGCATTGGTAGACCATGCTCAGCGAAGATCCCTCTCAGCACGCTGATTGTGGCAGCTGAAGTTGTTGTCCCCATGGACTTCACCACTGGCCACTTGGAAAACGCATCCACTACCACCAGCCACATTCGATTCAGGAATGGTCCACAAAAGTCCACGTGCAGCCTCTGCCATGGCCCTGTAGGAAACTCCCATGGATGCAACGGCGCTTGACTTGGCTCGTTTGCCACCACTTGACACTCTGGGCATCCTCTTGCCATGGTCTCGATTTCGGCATCCATTCCTGGCCACCAGAAGTATCGACGCGCTAGTGACTTCATCCTTGTGATCCCAGCATGTGTGGAATGCAGCTCTTTCAGCAGACTCCCTTGAAGCTTCTTCGGCAGGACGACTCTGTATCCCCACAACAGGCATCCCCCTTCCACCGAAAGTTCCACTTGTCTGGTCACGAAGGCCTTGAACTCTGGTCCTGGAGCCACCACTGGGAATCCTCCTCGAACCCAGTGAATCACCTTGGACAGAACTGGATCTCTGCTGGACGCTGCTGCAATCTCCTTTGCAGTCACTGGACTGTTCTCTTCTTCCAGCAGGCCGACCATCTCTGAAGCCACTTCCTTCTGGTCGAAAATTGGATCTGCTCCCATGGGCAACCTCGAAAAGCAGTCGGCGTTCCCATGTTTCTCTGTCGCCTTGTAGCGAATCCTGTAGTTGTAACCCATCAGCAGGTAAGCCCACCGGCTGATTCTCCTTGCCGCCATCGCAGGTAGAGCCTTGTGCTCATTGAAGATCGTCACCAGAGGCTTGTGATCCGTCACCAGCTCGAACTGCTTTCCCCACAGGTACTGGTGAAACTTGGTCACTCCATAGACCAAACTCAGCGCCTCTCTCTCGATCTGCGGATAATTCTTCTCTGCGGCATTCAACATCTTGGACGCGTAGGCAATCGGCCTCTCGCTCCCATCTGCCATGATGTGGAACAGCACGGCGCCCACTCCCACTGAGCTGGCGTCACAGGCTAGCCCCAAAGGAACCTCTGGATCGTAGTGCACCAACACTTCAGCTGACTCCAGCGCCTTCTTCAGCTTGTTGAAAGCTTCCTCTTGTCTGGAACCCCAGCTCCACTTGACATCCTTCTTCAGCAGGGCATTCAGTGGACTTGCCACATCTGCCAACCGAGGGACGAACTTGTTGTAGTAGTTGACTCCTCCAAGGAATGCCTTGAGCTGTGACACAGTCTCTGGCTGTGGTAGCTTTCTCAGTGCTTGCACTTTCTTCTCGAGGGGTTTCAAGCCTTCTGCGTTGATCCTGTGACCCAAATACTCCACTTGTGGCGCGAAGAACTGGCACTTGGACAGATTCGCCTTCAGTCCATTCTCTGCCATCCGCTGCAACAATCCTCGTAGATTCTGCAGGTGCTCCACATCAGTCTTCCCTGTCACCACCAGGTCGTCGAGATAGGTCCCCACTCCAGGCAGGCCATGCACCAACTGGTCGATGAACCTCTGGAAAATCGCTGGAGCTGACGCCACTCCAAAGGGTAACCTCTTGAACCGGTACAATCCCTGGTGCGTGTTGATGGAGAGGCAGTCTTGACACTCCTCTCGCAGGGGTATCTGGAGGTAGGCCTCGGCCATGTCAATCTTGGAGAACTTCTTTCCTCCTGCCAAGGCAGCAAACAGCTCCTCCACTCTTGGAATCGGATACTGCTCCACCTCCAACGCTGGATTTGCCGTGACCTTGAAGTCCCCACACAGTCGAACTGCTCCTGTCGACTTGACCACTGGAACCACTGGAGCTGCCCACTTGGAGAATGGAATTTTCTGCAGGACACCGCGCTGCTCCATTCGATCCAACTCTTGCCCCACCTTGGCCTTCAGCGCGAACGGCAATGGTCTGGGCTTGAAAAACTTTGGCACCACTCCAGGTTTCAGGTGAACTTGGGCTTCGAAGTCCTTCGCACAACCCAACTCTTCATCGAAGACGCCCTTGAACTGCGACAACACTTCTTGGAATTCCGTTTTCACTTTCTCAGGCAGTCCACTTGGCTCTTCATCTCTCCTGGTCACATGTCCAACCACCTGCGACCAGTCCAGCTTGAGCTTCTGCAGCCAATCTCTTCCCATGATGTTGGCCACACGACGCTCCTCGTCTTGAACCACCCTTGCAGCCAGCTGACACTTCTGGTCGTTGTGCTCCACCTGGCACTTCACTAGACCCAGCACTGGCACCTCATGCCCAGTGTAACTCTTCAGCTTCCGGCTGTCTTGGTGCAACTTTGGATGGCCCATCTGCCTCCAAACTGACTCCGTGATGAGCGTAGAACAGGACCCTGTGTCGACCACGAACGACACCTGCCTCCCAGCCATCCTCACGCTGAGGTTGTAGGGCTTAGGCAAACTGGAATCGACGATCCGAACGAAGCCCACGTCTCCTTCTTCTTCGTCGCTTTCCTCAGCCTCGCTCACCGCTCGGGCCTGACCTTGTTGTCGGCCTCCACGTCCACGCTGCTGACGTTGACCTCCACCACGTCGCCACTGGCCTGACGACTGGACACCTTTCCCCTTCCTGGCCTCGCACAACGAGGAATTCTGGAAATGCCCCTTCTTTCCACAGGCGTAGCATTCTGCTTGGCGATGCGGACACTCATTCCGCATGTGGCTTGGAGAATTGCACGTGTAGCATCTTCTCCCTCCTGTCGCCTGGCCTCCTTGACGCTGCCCTTGCCCTTGCGGCTTCAGCACAGCGACAGTTCCTGACGACTGGCCAAACCTCTGCTGGTGGAACTGTCCAGCAGACTCCAAAGCAGCTTGCATGCTCGACGCCTTCTCCACGGCGAGGGGAAAACTCAACTTCTCTGCGTCCTCCTTCAACAGGGCCGCTTGGATGTCGCGATTCTGTAGACCACAGACGAACCTGTCTCGAAGGGTCTGATCCAAGCTTGCGGCGAACTCGCACGTCGATGCCATCTGACGCAGTTGAGCCGCATACACTGCCAAAGTCTCTCCACTCTGCTGGCACCAGTTGTAGAACTTGAATCGCTCGGCGATGACGAGTCGCTTGGGCTGGAAGTGTCCTTTCAGCAGTGCGGCGATCTCGCTGATCTTCAGAGCGTCTGGAGACTTGGGTGCGGCTAAATGACACAGAAGTTGGAAGGTCTCTCGTCCCAGCTTCAGAAGAAAGATGGGCTGCTTCTTGGCTTCTTCCGTGATGCCTTGAACGGCCATGAAGAGGTTGAAGCGCGACATGTAGCAGTCCCACTCTTCTCTCTCGGGGTCGAATGGCTCCATGTTGGCAGCCACTTTCGGATCGGAGGTCGCCATCCTTGAACTCGCTGCGCCAGTTGTTGTATCTTGAGTTGCTGTGACCACGTTCCGTCTACAGCTATTCCTTTACTCAAGCAATATACAGCGGACAGAAGAACCAGCAAAGCAGCAGCCTAGGCAGACTCTCAGTCTCCGTCTCTCACTCTGTCCTCCTAGAGCTGCTCTACCTAAGCTTATATAGGGGCTAGGCACGGGACACCAGACGGGAAAAACAAGCGGCTGACTAAGCCATCATAACATCACAACTAAGGCGACGCGCGTAGACAGAGCGACACAAATCGTTACAAGGGGCCGAGCGGAAAGGTCACAAGCCGCCTATGACGCACGCTCGAGCCGACGAGAGGCAGGCTTAGCTAAGCTAAAGATAGACAGCGGACGACGCCTAGAAGCGTGACAGACACACACAGAAAGCGAACGCACTACCTAACACTAACCTTCATCACTTCGACTTGGTTCCTCACAATCTGTCGTCTGACCCGATAACCCGCCATCAGCCATCGCCGCTTCGCCTTTGACGAAGAGCTGGATTGCTTGTTGGGTTTTGCGAATTGCAACCGCTGTTTCTTGACTGCCAGAACTGTCAAGACGTTTCTGCAGATGAGTCTGCCGTGCTCCCATCTGAAGCAAGGTGGAAAGTTGGTGCATAGGCATCCTAATGCAAAGCGACACTGATCTACCCCAGAAATGCATGCCGCATTACTTTCGATGTGATTTTCACCATCTTGAAGTCAAAATTGTGTAATTCCAAGCAAAATATTTTAAACTCTGCGGCGCAGTGCTCATTAACTAGGGCCAGTTGCACTAGCTATAATTAGCAAAGTATTTGTGCTGCCTGCAGTATTTAGGTAATACTATGTACATGGCACCTTAGTTCGTGAAAGCTGGCTGTTATACTAAGTAAGTATGCCAACACGGTATGAATTAGCCAGCTCTGCTGATTTGACCAAGTTGTTGAACCAATAGGTAGATGCAAAGTTGAAAACCAAGTTGAATAGTGAAATGAAACCAACTTGAAAATGTGTACAGCGCTTTTGCCAACCAGTTGTAAACTACATTGTAACAGTAACTTCAGGTACTACTACTCTATGCTGTCCCAGTTTCATTCTTGCACACTCAACCTCAAGTCATACCATCACCTGTCGAGCATGCTCATGGCAGCCAATTCCACCAGAATCATGAAGATGAAGGAGGCGTTGGCGATCATCCAGATGTCCATGCACTTGATGTAGGACACTCTGGGCAGATGGGACATGGCGTCGCCGAACTGCACCGTCAGCGCCAGCAGGGAAGACACGGCCAGTGTGACTCTGAGAAGGGTGAAAGATGAAGGGTTTTAACAGCCAGCAGTGATGTCAAAATGCGTCACGTGTGGCAGCGTGACGCTGCGCGCCTTTACAAGATCCAGATGACACTGCGTCGCCTTAGCTGCTGCTTACATGGCGTCACGTGCTTCCGCGTAACGCCACATGCTTCTGACGCCACTTGCTTTCACGTGCCGCCATATGTTTCGCCCCGCGACGCCACAAGCTTTCAAGCGACGCCACACGTTTCCACGTGACGCCACGCGTTTCCGCGTGACGCCACGCGTTTCCGTGCGGTCCATTGCGTCTGTTTGTGGCACCCCTTGCGCCATATAATGCCCCTTTGCTTTCGCTCGCTCCCACGTTTCGCTCCATGTGTCATCACACCACTGCACCAACCAAAGACTCACCTCGCCGACACGGCCCTTGTGTCAAAGAAGAAGTTGACCCAGGAGCTGACCACTGCCAACGCTGTGGGAAAGTAGCTTTGAAACAGGTAGAACTGATGTCTCCTCTTGAAGATGAACTCTGCCTCCAGCCTATCCCACAGGCCATTGGGGTACTCCAGTTGTTGCTTCCTGGTCTTGAGTCCGTAGAGTTTATAGTCTGGTAGCTCCACCCGGCCGTAGAAGGTGACGGCCGATTCGTGCCAGTCCAGGCGGACCTGGGAGATGGAGAGTGAATGAGTATTGAAGATCTACTTACTCGACGGATCAAGAATTACAGAAGTCTGATTTCGATTTCCAGTGCTCACAGAGCGTGTGAGTTTGTAGTGTTGGTGTGCGGTCCGAAGACAATGCAAGGGCTCCTGCCTGGTTGATCTGACGATTGCTTACTCACTCGCACTGCCGGCGATTTTGACGCCTTCCCGTGAAATTGGTATCTGGTACTAACACTCTATTTCACTACTTACACAGGACTTGCACACCTGTACACAGTTGCTGTGTATTTAGAACTTTGTTGCACTGGCAATCGAGGGTCGAATTGAAACCACGAGTCAGTATAGAGTGTATCCCGAGCCGAAAGGGTCCGTTGTGGCGAGCACCGATAATCCCCCTCTTTCCCATGTCAACCCTTCTAAAGCGATTGATCCTACAGTGCCCACATACAGTACCTCTCCAGCATTGAAGGCGTAGCTCTCGAAGACGAGGAAGCAGTGCTGCCAGTCGAAGGGGAACATGGTCAGGTCCATTCTGCAAGGGGACTTCACCTTCATGCGGTAGTTGGTCCAGACCAGGCCCTGAGGTCTCAGGATCACGAAGGTGTTTTCTTGGGGGGAGCTGGAAATTAGAAATTTTGAGGGAATTCTTGGCATTTGTGGCAGAATCTATGGGGCCATATTTGAGGAAATGTTCGAGTAGAATTCCACAAAAGTGAACTTGGAAAGCAAACAGTACCTGAACAACTATATAACACAAGCTGGCGAACTCGCTCGGAAAAGTTGAGTTTGTATTCTGACTAAGGTTGTGCAGGGTTGCAATCGTATTGCAGAGACTGTGACAGCTCGCCTTTCTTATTGCTCCGCTTCACGAGCTTCCCCTTCGCAAGAGGGTGTCACCAATATTGATTTCGCCCGGGATTTGACTTATAAGAACAAGAAAATCCCTTTTCCATGCACAACTCACACATGGATCTCCGAGCTCTTGCTGTTGATGACGCACGTGTTGGGCGTCCAGATGCTCCTCCTGAACCAGCCCTTCAGAGTGATGTTTGTGACGCAGTCAACTTCCTTGTCCACCAGATACTGGTCGTATCTGAGACGCTCGTCTATCCAGGATGACTCGTACATCAGCTCGACTTCGAAATCTCTGGTTCTTTCAGAGATGGTGGGCACAGCCTGTGTGACAGACAGTAGTATCAAGCCGCAGCCTGTTGTGCCGCTACCAATTTGGATGGCAATGGCAACTTCGACTTGAATTTGTATTTGACTTGCGAATTTCGACTGGGAAAAACTCTTTCTCAACTCAACCCTCGTCTAGCGTGACTTTACATACGAGTCGCTGACTCACTCAATGATTTCCCACAAATTGTTGTACTGGTCATCTCTGGTCTCCTGTGAGCTAATGGTGATTAGTCAGACGCTGGCAATCACAAGACACTTGCATATGATTCTACCCTGTGACATCAACTGCTAGCTATATGGAGGGGCAACTTCAGCAATCTGCGACACCGTGTTGTGTGTCACATGAGCTTCCTGTTAGTAGCTTGTACAAGATGCCAGGCTGACAATTCAGCAAGCCTGGTTCTATCATCCGACTCCTTACCAACCAACCCAGCCTACCTGTGAATGGCACACCAAACCACTCAATTCACTATTCGGAATCCACCTGTACTCAAACAGCAGACACTCACCATGACGTGCAACTCCAGTGTCACGTTGACCGTGTCGTTGCCCAGCATCCTGTGCTTGTCGTAGTCGGTCAGCAGCTCGCCCAGCAGGTGGCCCACCTTGAGTGCGTTCCGAGTGCAGGCACCCCGCTGAGACCCCTGCGGCTGCTGCACTGTCAGTGTGGGTGAGGAGTTGCTGGAGGCATTGGTGGGCAACAGTGAGGTTTCGTTGGCCAAAACTGCGCTGAGACGAAGTAGTGAGGCCAGCATTGCTGATGGAATGCTATCTGTCTGTTGTAATTGACTGGCCACAAAGCTCTGAGGTCTATCAGACTGCGCTAGAGCCTAGAAGGAACCTCTGTAGTTAGGCAGAGCCGTAGCCAGAATTTCTTTCTACAGCAACTCTATTTCCCGACAACGCGCAATGCTGTGAGGAGCTGTCAATAATGTATTCAAATTTGTGCCGCCTCTATTGATCAGAAAGAAGCGCTGGTCGCGTGGAGTCATGTGCGCAGGACTCTCCTTACTGCGTGCCAAGGGTGACCACAGAAACTGAAACTAGTTTCAGTTTCAGTTTCAATAAATATACTGAAACTGAAACTCAACTGGTCTCCATGTTTTTAAACTGAAACTGAAACTGAAACTCCACAAAAAGAATGTGTATTAGTGCAATAGTGAAGCTAGCACGCACTACTAAAACTAGTTTCTGTTTCAATATCAGTATTAGAGGCGTATGTTTGTTTTATCTTAGGTAGATTTGGCGCATTGATTGTTGACAATGGCGAAATAACTTAGAGTGCACCCACCCTATGTACATATGGTTATCAGTAACGCATCCACGCAAAAGTGTATGTGTCACGGGGAGAACCCGAGTTCAGGGAGAACCCGAGTACTCGGGTTCTCCCTGGTTATTTAGTGAGAACCCGAGTACTCGGTTCTCACTGATGGAGTTAGTGAGAACCCGAGTAGAAAGGCGGCGGGCGGCAGGGCGCGCTCGACCGAGAGCGATGCGCAGTACTATGAAACCTACCACAAATAACAAATAATCGCCGCTTTCAATCTGCTATAGCTGCTTCTAATTTGGGGAAAGCATTTGTAACATAATTTGAGGAAGTCCGGTTGTCATTAGGATTATGTGTCTTTGACAGCTGTATAAGCCTTTGAATTCAGGCTATGCTTAGGCTCGCCCTGCGCCCACAGTGCACAAGAGTCAGTCGGCGTCGCAGTCTGGCGGGTCGCAGCTTAGGCTTAACGCGACCGGTGACCGACTTCAGGGCGCGCGGAGCGCGCCCTGAAGTTGGTGGTCGCGCTAAGCCTCAGCTGAGACCCGCCAGGCGCGACGCCGACCGAGTTTTAGTGCAAACGTTAAGTGGTATGAACACTCCTCCATCTAATTCACCTCCTGCTCAGGCCGGCTGTGCCTCGCCGACCAGAGATTGCGCGGTTTGGAGGGGCCGCCCTTTACAGTTTCATCGGCCTCACACGCGCGCCCTCGGTCAAACGCAGCTTGTCGGCCACTCTACTCGGGTTCTCACTAACTCCATCAGTGAGAACCCGAGTACTCGGGTTCTCACTAAATAACCAGGGAGAACCCGAGTACTCGGGTTCTCCCTGAACTCGGGTTGTCACTTTAACATATGTACGCTTTACAGCCGCGACCAGCATACTAAAATACTGAAACTCAGTTTCAGTAACTGAAACTGAAACTCAAGAAATTCCTTTACTGAAACTGAAACTGATACAGAAACTAAAATGACAATTGATACTACTACTGAAACTGATACTAAAATTAAATCAGTTTCTATGGTCACCCCTGCTGCGTGCCCAGGTGCCGAACCAGATACATTGACCGCTGGGGAGGGCGAAGCGAGCAATCTAGCTTCGAGTTGTGCGTTTGGAAAACGCCTCCAAAAACTAGACCTTTTCTACGGGCTATAAACAGTCTAGTAGAACTAAGCGCCAAAGGTCTGTCTGTTTGTTTGTGCGGAGGTATCGCGCGTGAAGGTCGCAAGAATGAAGTGAAACACATTCGCCGCGGGTGGAGGCTTAGGCTTCGAGGAATTCTTGCTTCGCGTTTTCAGAAACGCGTCCAAAAAACGAATTAGTACTACGGGCTATAAAGACGCTAGTAGTACTAAGCGGCTAACGTGTCTGTTTGTCTGTGCAGGGTTGCTGGGCACGCAACCAACAAGGGCGAAGTGAAACACATGTGGCGCGGGTAACACTCTTTGTATTGCATCGGTCGGTACCCTTGCGTTTAGAAACGCATCCAAAAAACGAATTCTTCTACAACGGGTAGTGAACACCCTAGTAGAACTATGCTAGCTAAGTGTTTTGTCCGTCTGTGCTGAGTGTTTGGCGTTTAATCAAACAATTGTGAAGTGAAACCCGTTCGACGCGGGTAGAGATGGCGAAACAACTCTTTAGCGTTTAGTAACGCCTCCAAAAACGAATTTAGTAGTCCGGGCTAATAGACCCTAGTGGTACTAACTAGTGTCTTTAGCCCATAGGTGGTACTGTATGCTCTATAGCTGAACACCAATGGAAACGGAACCACATGTGTCGACCCATGGAAATAAACAACTGTTCACAACATGTATTGACATATGGTACACACACACAGCCACTGCTCATAACAGCCCATAGGTGGTTCAGATAGATCTAAGGTCATTTGACACAGTGCCTTTGCCAGTGCCTTTATTTAAAGTTGCACCAGCCCCCGTGCCTCAGAATACACTGAAGGAAATCGTTTGTTCGCGGCTGACGACAACTGTTGATTGACTGATCGTTCCTTCTCAAGCTCTCAAGCGCATTGAATGCGACAGATCTCTCACTACCACTGTTCGCAAGTCTGAGGAGCATTCGGTCGCTCATTCACAGATGGCGGCAACTGTTCTGTACTGTTGATGTTTGCCACTGACGTTCTCAAACACATTGAATGATACAGATCGCTCGCCACCACTGCTCGCAAGTCTGAAGAGCATTCGACCGTTTGCTGGTGGCCGATGGCAACTGTTCGGTGCAGTTGATCACTTGCCGCTGACGCTCGCAAGTGTATCGAGTGTGACAGGTCGCTCGTCACCACTGTTTGCAAAGCTGAAGTGTGTTCGATCGTTAGCGGCTGATGGCAACTGCTCTGCGAGGTTGATCGCTTGCCGCTGACGTTCACAAGTATAGTAAGTGTGATGTGACAGATCGCTCGCCACCACTGTTTGCAAGGCCGAAGTGTGTTCGATCGTTCGCCAGCTGGCTTGTCACTTTCTCTCACCCTTTTGTGCACCAACGAAGCGAGCAAAAGTTAAACAGCTGGATCGTTGCCAAAAGCAAAGTGATTTTGTCGCGAACGATGCTCAGCCGCCATGACGTAAACTGAAAATAAGTATCAAATCAAGCAGTGAATTTTTGCATTTTTTGAGTTGAAAGCTAGTACTAAAACCGTACTATGTTTTGTTGTGTGTTGGTGCAGTACCGCAAATAGCACGTCATGCGACAGTACAGTAGTGAATGACTACAGGTGAACAAAATACTGTTTGAGTTACTGTAGATCGCGTGTTATTCGGGCCTCGCGCACAGTGTGTTGAAGGCCTTGCGCACAATGTGTTGCAGTACAGTATCCGCCATTTAGTGACACTGGACAGACAGAGAAACATCGTTAGCCGCTTAGTATCCTCTTTACTTATCGCGCGCCGTCTGTCACTCTGTCTGTCTGTCTGTCTGTGAACACCGTATCCCCCGACTGCGGCCGCGGATCCGGACATCAACAAAAGAACCGTCTTCGGACGGGGAACAACTTCTCCTATATTTCGTCTTCGGCCGCCGCCTAAATTCGATCGACATTCCGAAAATATCGTTTTTTGGCACATTTTTGGCGCTAACTGCCGACTGCGGCGGCGGATCGCGACGAGCCGCGCATCAACGGAACCGCCGTTCGACGCTGCACCATCTGGCCAAGTTTGGTCTTTGGCCGCCGCCTAAATTGTCCGAAATTCGCGATATTCGGGCAAGTTTCGGCCGTTTTCAGAAGAACATTCTACGCAACAACGATTACGATTCTGCCATAGGCGGCTTGCTTCGCTGTGAGACCCAACTTGCGTACCATTTGCTTTGCTTTTCCAGTTCGGTGTGAGACCCAACTTGATAACAATATGCTTTACACACTGTCAAAGCACCGTCAACACGGGGTTTCGTCTTCTGACCAAGAACGGCGCACGAGTCACGCGCACAGGCGAAGCGCAAAACCTTCGGTTTGTCTTCTGACGGCGCACGAGTCACGGGCACAGGCGAAGCGCTAAACGTCGGTTTGTCGTCTGACCAAGAACGGCGCACGAGTCACGGGCACAGGCGAAGCGCAAAACGTCGGTTTGTCAGGTGCCACTGCAGCGCGTCAGCTGCGCGACGTCGGTCTCTCAAGCTGCAGCGCGTCAGCTGCGCGACATCGGTCTCTCAAGCTGCATCACGTCAGCTGCGCGACATCGGTCTCTGAAGCTGCAGCGCGTCAGCTGCGCCACATCG
The DNA here is from genome assembly GCA_030248115.1 of Linhomoeus sp. GSCO2_2. Lineage (NCBI taxonomy): Eukaryota > Metazoa > Nematoda > Chromadorea > Monhysterida > Linhomoeidae > Linhomoeus > Linhomoeus sp. GSCO2_2. The sequence continues at coordinate 12,645 of JASAMZ010002812.1, forward strand.
GTCTCTGAAGCTGCAATGTGTTATCCACGGGCTATAGACCCTAGTCCTCTCTACTAATCGCGCGCTGTCTGTCACTCTGTCTGTCTGTCTGTCTGTCTGTGAACACCGTATCCCCCGACTGCGGCCGCGGATCCGGACATCTATACATCAAAAGAACCGTCTTCGGACGGGGAACAACTTCTCCTATATTTCGTCTTCGGCCGCCGTTTGAATTCGGTCGAAATTCCGAAAAGATCGTCTGCGCGGCACATTTTTGGCGCTAACTGCCGACTGCGGCGGCGGATCGCGACGAGCCGTGCGTCAACGGAACCGCCGTTCGACGCTGCACCATCTGGCCGAAGTTTGGTCTTCGGCCGCCGTTTGAATTCGGTCGAAATTCCGAAAAGATCGTCTGCGCGGCACATTTTTGGCGCTAACTGCCGACTGCGACGGCGGATCGCGATGAGCCGTGCGTCAACGGAACCGCCGTTCGACGCTGCACCATTTGGCCGAAGTTTGGTCTTCGGCCGCCGCCGAAATTCGGTCGAAATTCCGAAAACATCGGTCGCCATTGATTTTGCCGCGGCTACAGTACACTGTCCAAATAAGATGGGTCGAGATAGGCGCGTATGCACGCGCAATCGAACCAAGCCGTCCACCCCAGCGGGGGACCGCCCGCTGTGTAGCGTACATCAGGTGCGCCTGTACAATAGGGGCGCGATAGACAGTCAGCAGTCAGTACAGTCTGCGCTCAGTGTTGAATCCGGGACGCTCGCACAGCGACGTTTGGCGCAGCGCAGAGTACATCGCGTCCGTTTCGGTTCAGCCCCCAGCCTACTTAATCGACGGGCTATAGACCCTAGTATAGGATCTAAGCGCCAAAGGTCTGTCTGTTTGTTTGTGCGGAGGTATCGCGCGTGAAGGTCACAAGTGAGAAGTGAAACACATTCGCCGCGGGTAGAGACAGCGAGGCATACTTGCTTCGCGTTTTCAGAAACGCGTCCAAAAAACGAATTAGTACTACGGGCTATAAAGACGCTAGTAGTACTAAGCGGCTAACGTGTCTGTTTGTCTGTGCAGGGTTGCCGGGCACGCAACCAACAAGGGCGAAGTGAAACACATGTGGCGCGGGTAACACTCTTTGTATTGCATCGGTCGGTACCCTTGCGTTTAGAAACGCATCCAAAAAACGAATTCTTCTACAACGGGTAGTGAACACCCTAGTAGAACTATGCTAGCTAAGTGTTTTGTCCGTCTGTGCTGAGCGTTTGCTGTTTAATCAAACAATTGTGAAGTGAAACCCGTTCGACGCGGGTGGAGACGGCGAAGCACTCTTTAGCGTTTAGTAACGCCTCCAAAAAACTAATTTAGTACTCCGGGCTAATAGACCCTAGTAGTACTAATCTCGCGAAGTCTGTCTGTATGTCTGTGCTGCAATTAGCAGTGCGGAAGTAACACACCCGGAGTGAAACACATTCAACGCGGGTGGACACTTTTGGCATAATTACCCCTTGAGGGGGTTGGGGTCTATTTCGCCTCGCTTGGAGATGGGGTGTCTATTGTTCTGTAGTGCTAAACCTTCCAAATGACTAATCCTTCTGTTCCGAACAAGCGTTTCAGTGTACGTACGCACGCACTGGACAGAGAACTGTTATGAGACACCACGCCACGACACACGCACGCGCTAGCATTTTATAACCAGTGTGTGTCATCCTTACTCCCTCAAAATCGCGTGGGCAGTGCGCTGCGACGTTTAGCGGCAAAGGAGGGACGTTGTCGGCTACAAAATCGCATTTTCCTCTTACTTTTAGAATAGATAATGGTGGGAGGAATGTCGCGTTCGACTTTTAGCGACGAAAAGCGGACGCAAATTCTTGCTAGAAATCGCTGCCTAGCCAAGAACCGAACGAATAGATGTAGGTATGTTAAAAGAAGCTACTGCTAAGCCACCTAGGTATACGCAGAACAAGCTACCACAAAAACAAAAAAACGAACACAAAAATATAGAAAACAGGCCTGTAGATATCACTCCTAATAAAGAGAAAGCAGCGTTGATACCGTTTATGCTACTGGCGGGGACAACGAACGTGTACGGTAGAATAACATAGTAGCAATAGTGGGTACACAGAAGCTGACACCGCGCAAACATAGAAAAAAAGAACCAGCCAACAAAAATAGTAGCTAAAGCAGCCTAGGCGCGCATCATTTTTACCAAAAACTCCACACGAGCTGCGTCGCTTCAACTCGACATTTTAAAAACACCACAATTTTTTACTTTTTTCACTTCTTCTTCAAACTGAAAAAACCGCCGCCCTTCTTCTTGCCAGAGGCGCTGACTTGCTCGGGCATGGTCTGGGACCGGGTGGGCATACTCCCGGGCCCGGCCTCGCCCTGTTGCCCTGTGGCTTGGGCCAGCCTGTCCAGCCAGAGCGTCTTGTCGTCCTGTAGGGAAGGGGTGTACGGTAGGTGGAGAAGGAAAATTTAAAAATATAGAAAAAAAATTCAAAATATTTTTTGTCAGAATTTTATTTCAAAAAAAATTTTTTTTTTCGAAAAAATGTTCCTGATGCACTAGCTCCATATACAGGTCTAAAGAAACATTTTAGACAAAAGTGACAACCGCCTTCACTTCTGGCACTTCAGACCTATCTGCAAGGCCAAAATTGTGCGCATCTTGTCTCTATTATGTAATTCTATGCTTCATAAATTTAGATAAAAATATATTCAAGTGTCGGTTGGCCGACATTTTTCAACAGTTTCCCACGAAACACCAAAAAATTCAAAACCCTTCTCTTACAGTACCTCATCTCTGGCGGCGAATAAGAATTCTGCTCCAGTGGAAGCGACTCTCAGTGAAAACACGTGGGGCTTTTTGGTATAATCCCCGGCCAAATCCACACTGCAACCTGGCAGGGAGATCACTGGCTCCCCCTTGAAGGTCTCGCCCGTGTCCTGAAGTGTGTGGAAGAATTTAATAATTCTAAAACTCCTCCAATAAATATTCTGCTAAGAATTGCACTCTGTTACATTTTTCAATTTATGACAATTTTTTAAATTTGTATTAACAAATCACTCCAAAAAAACTTGCTAAGAATTGCGAATTATTACATTTTTTAATTACGACAACTTTTTTAATTTGTTTCTTTTGTATTGATTATTCTTCGGTGTAACAACTGAGGCGCCATATCACTCCACATCAGTAGCGGATCTAGGGGGGGGGCGGTTGTGCGTCCGCCCCCCCCATTCGGCCAAACCGCCCCCCCCATTCCCCCTCCCGAAAAAAAAAATTGCGCCGCAGCACCTCCAGAGCAAAAAATTTTTTGCCTGCGGCGCTATTTTATAGCACTTTTGTACCAAAATAGGCCAAAATCGGCCCAAATTTTCGCCTGCGGCACTATTTTCAAGCATTTTTGTACCAAAATAGGCCAAAATCGGCCCAAATTTTTGCCTGCGGCGCTATTTTAAAGCATTTTTGTACCAACATAGGTGAAAATCGGCAAATATTTTCGCCTGCGGCGCAAATTTTTTTTACGTGCTTTTATAGCATCTTGGTCCCCCCTGTGGCCTCAAAAATTCCGACCCCCCCATTCCAAAATCCTGGATCCGCCACTGCTCCACATACAACAGGGTGAAGTGCACATTTCACAAATCTTAAACGTTACCATCTCTAAATCAAATTTGTATACTTTCAATTTCTGTCTAATTTCAGCGCACCTTATGCTTTCGGTCCTTATAGAAGGCCAGCTGTCCTCCTCTCAGCACGCAGTGCAGCTTCTCCCAAGACCTGTGAAGTTTTCGTTTTGAAATTACCCAAATTCATGTTAAAAATAACCAAAATTTACCTTCCGGAGGCCTTTTTGTCGAAACTCTCCAGGGTGTGCTTTCTCATGAGCGCGCCCTCGAAAGCCCCATCGGGACCTTCGGCTCCTGAATTCATTGTAAAAATATTTTCACCAAATTTTGACTAATTTCCCAACAAAAACAAAAATACACCAAAATAACACTAAAAAACCTCTCGGGTCCTCCCAGGTGAAACGCTTCTGCCGCGAGAGGGACATACGCCAACTGCTGGGCTCTGCCGACAGGCGCTCTAGACATAAACACGCACCACGTCACAAACACGCAACACGCACGGCTGGAGACGCCACGCTACAGTACGCAGAGTAGGAAGCAACGGAGGCCGTTTTGTCATGCTGCGAGAAGGGTACTGTAGCTACTAGAGCTTGAAATTAAGCCAAGCCCAACATCGCCGATAAACACGCAACACGCACCGCCGCTCGAAGGAGTGGGCGTGCGTCTCGTGAAGCTCTGCGGAGAGGGCGAGGGCGTCAGCGTGGCGCTTTGTTGAAGCACCGGCTTTGTGACTGTTACTGGTAGTTCAACGGGTCGCCTCCCGACGGGTTGGAGCTCTTGAAGTCGGTCTTGAGCTTCCTCTGGCCCATTTCCTACCACTGAAGCCATGCAGAGCCATGCGCCACCGTCACCAAAACACAAACTGTACAGTAGGCCGCACACCAAAGCCCGGGCGAACCTAATCTTGACCATGCGACCGCCACCACGCACAAACACCAAGGCATGCAGAGAACTCAAGTTTACACTCAGGTACCCACCCCCTTCTGGTCCTAGGGTGGTCTCGTGGGGACCGGGTACCACGGGGAATGTGGTTTCCACACGCTCGCCGGTAGGGGGCGTGGCGTGCGCCATCTGCGGGGGTCCGGCGGCGCCCCTCCTCTTCCTCTCCTCGTCCTCCTGTCGACGTTGCATTTCCTTGAGTTCGAACTGAAAAATTGGGGGAAAATTGAGTTTATTCATAATTTGAAAAAAACAAACAAAACACGCGCTCGCGAGTGGGGTTGGTTATAGGGCACAGCACACGAGAAATGTAAGACACGGCAAACCGCGATAAAAAAACAAAAATATTCTCAGGGTCAAAACTATGCAGGGGCTCCTGCACGGCGAAACAACACAATCCTTCAAGCAAACACGCTATGCAGGGGCTCCTGCACAAAAAATCAAAAGCTGGACAGCGAAGCTGCATTTCCACTGCAAAAACTCAAAATTTTCCTCGAAATCCCCAATTTTAAAACACCATTTCGCTCTCCAGTCGCTCCATGAATCTCTGATCGCAGGTTCCCATGCGGGCGAGCATGTGACGACTGTGGCCCGCCCTCAGCCACAACACGTACTGTTGCGCTAGCAGCTCTAGCTACAAAATAGTGTGTAAAACGTGTGAAAAACGGATGGACAGACAAGAAGAAGGGTGCTACAGGGTGTGACGGGCAAGCGTCTATGCCACTACAGCACTATACAGACAGAAAGCCTCTAGAGAAGCGCAACTAGGCATAAATAGAGACAGTTTCTACAGGGTGGCAGAAAAGAATCGACAGGAAGCTTCTAGAGGTCAATTCACATCACAATACAAGACAAGAACCTATAGTGTTTCCGCCACGCTATCTCGAAAGCGTGGCGCCAATTCAAAAATTCAAAATTTCAAAAACCCAAAATTACAAAAATTTCAAATTTGCAAAAATTCTACAAATTTATATGGTAGAACATTTTAAAAATTCAAAAATTTCACAACTTCACAGATTCAAAAAATTCAAAAATTCAAATCGCGCGCCACATACCGTAGTCAGTTTCTCCAGCGCCTGGAAGCGTTCCTCCTGCGCCCCGGCGGATTTCTCGAACGCCTCGTGTTTCTTGATCAACTTGATCACTTCTTCTAGGCTGCGCTGCAAATTGGAATTGAATTTTAAATTTAATAATTGAGAAATTTAGATTATTTTATAAAAATTCAGAATTCTTTTGAATGATATACAATTCCAAGTTTGCCCCAGAATTGGAATGTTTTTGTCCCAAAATTGGAATGAAAATGGAAACTAACTTTTTAACATTCTTTTAAATTTCTGCCTTAATTCCGTTTACAACATTTTCTTTACCATAATTTGAAACTCGTCTAGAATGAACATCTATCCCATTTGCAACAATTTGCAATGTCAAATACAGGGCTTCCCAAGTCTGGTGTCCATTCTACACCGTAATTTTCTGCAATCTTACGCAAATTTCACACAAGAAAAAAACCAACCCACCCACCCCGTATTCTCTGGAGCATAGATATGGTTCCTGGGCCGACAGCCAGCAATCGGCGACCGCCGCATCGCGAGCGAATTGGTAGACTTCCAGGACTGAAGAGTAATATTAATCGATAATCTTTGGTCCACTATTGTTAAGTCTGCACTCAGGCATCCACACTCAAGTCCACGGTTCGGTGCCTCGCCTTGGATCACGCTTAGCCGAGTTTCCACTAGGTACACACTAAAGTCCACTTAGCTCGCAAAGAACGAAATTCCACGCTTAACTCGCCACAAATAAATGTCCATACCTAACTGCCCACACTGAATCCACGACCGCACAACTCTCTACGTCAACATCAACTCTACACACATAAGTTTACTCATAAATTTACAGCACTCCACAATGAAGTCCACACTTAAGTCCACACTTAAGTCCACACTTGACTCTCCATACTGAGTCTACACATAAATCTCCACCCTATGAGCACACTTAACTCTCCACAAACAAGCCCACACTTCACTCTCCACCCCTAACTCTTCACATTCAAGTCCACACCTAGCTATCAACACCTAAGTCCCCACACTTAAGTCTACACTTAGTTCCTCACACATCAGAGCGCACTTGGCTCTCGGCAAGCCCCCTACGTATGGGTCCCTAATCACTCTATCCACACTCAAGCCCACATGTATCTCCCATTCCACGCACACAGACACACACACACACGCACTCACTCAGCTGGAGGTACTCCCATCTGTCCTCCCATCTGCGCATCATTTCCGCTCGCTCAGTGGTCAACTTCACCAGCTTCTTCTCGATCTCGCTGCTGGCGTAGTGCTTCCTGTATTTTAATATAGGGAGATTTAAAAATTTGAAGCTAGTATTTTTGGAAAAAGAGTTTAACAAGTTTTTTAGACAAAAATTTGGGACTGAGCAAAAATTATCATCTCTAGCTCCATCTACCAGAGCCAACCATCCAACGATGTGCCATTATTTCAAGTTTTTTTTTCAAAATCTATTTTTTTCAAAAAAAGCTCCACAATTCCCCACCTGTTCAGTAGGTCTCTGCCCAGGTTGATGCACACATTGAAGCTGTCTTCTCTGGCGTCGATTTCGGCTTTGAGAGACTGGTGGTTGTTCATGAGAAGTTCCACGCCCGACACGTCCCTGGGATATTATTTATTTTAGAAATAACTATCTGCGTGATTTTGGAAAATGGGGGGTTTAATTGCTTACGAGAAGGTCTTACATGTAACATGTAATTTGTCCTTCAACACGCAAAAGCTGAAAAAATGTCAAAATTCTATATTCAAAATCTACTGGAATTCCGAAAAAACAAGATTTACAAATGGTAGATAGTCCACAAGTTCTTCAGAACCTGTTCGAAAATGCCACACTGTCTAAAAACTCACTTGGGTCTCTCTTGCGTGTTCATGTCTCGTTTGACCTCGTCCATCCACAACAGGAGATCACGCACCTATTAAATTTCTGTTTTAAAACTGTGAAACTGGAAATGCCAGAATCTCGCTTAGTAATGCGTTAAACACAGCTGTCGTGCTTTTAAAATTACTAATTTTCCCGTACTTTTCTTATTTATCCTCATAATCCATCCAAAACTTTGCGCTTTCTGGCAAATTTGACAACAATTTTGAACTTCTCTCCATAGAAAATCACCCTACGGCACATTTTGCGCAAAACCCATCATTTTCAAAATTTCGAATCCCGCGCCATACCGTACCATGTTCATGAAGCGGAAGAGGTCCGAAGTATCGCCCAGCCTGGCCTTTCTGGCGTCGCACATGGCGAACAGTTGACGCCAGGCGTTGACGACTTCAGTCTCGCGCGCTTGAATTTCCAAAGCTTTGTCGCCCGCGTAGCTGGCCTGAAATGAACACTTGTGAGTGTGCAAAAGTGTGAAAAGTGTCTTCAACGGTTGCTTGAAAGGTGAAAAACTGCACAGACGTCTGGGTCCCAGATGTTAGGCGGCAACTGCCACAGATGTCAGATTGCCTGTTGTGACAAGTGTCAATAGCGTCCCAGATGACAGATTGCAAAATTTTGTGTCACTGACGCCCCTGATGCCAGATGGCAACTGTGTCACTGGCGTCCCAGATGTAACATGGCAAGTGTTACACTGGGGGGCCACAGATTTCAGATGACAACTGCGCCATAGGCGTCTCAGATGTCAGATGACAAGTCAGTCATATGACGGTTCACATGAGCGAGTGCCGTCCCAAGTGACGACGTCACGTGTCAGACCACACAGCATCTACCACAAACCCAAAATCAACCAAACTTTCCACCTCGTTCTCCCCACAAAATCCCCCCACCTGAAGCCCCCTGGCATCCTCTTGAATCAGCTTGACGCTCTGCTCAATGGCGTCCAAATCCTTCATAAAATTCTGGTGTTTCCTTGACAAAGCGTTCACACTGCTGGCGTCTCTTCCCAAATCGTCAGGCAGACTGTGGGTCTTCTCCAGAATTCGCGAGAGGCAGTCTCGGCAGTCGTGGAAGAACTTGTGGAGTTTCTTGGACTCGTCCAGCCTGTGAAATTTAGTGTAGAGTGTGAAGTTTATATGGAAAACTGTGGTATGGGTTGAAATTCCGCGCTGGCGGGGCAGTATTAGGCCTAAGTATGGGATGATTTCCTGGTCTGCCCAATCGCATTACGGTACTACGGACTGTGTCGGCTTGTCCAGAAGAAAACTCTGAACTTGTGTGAATCCAATCACTCTTCGGTTGTGTCCATTCAAAACTCACTGGAGGCGGTCTACTCTAGCCGTATGGTGAAACTTGTATAGAAAGCAAACATCTACTGGGTTACACAAGTTGCGTTGCAGATGTCATATGGACGCACTGCTAAACCACAGGCTTGAATGGTGCTGTCACGGACTCGTGATAAGGTCGCGCCAACATTTTTGCCAAAAAAAAAAAATTCAAAAGTTTCAAATTTTCACGAAACCACCACAAATTTAAAAAACCCTCACATCTGCGTCCTGGTGTCGATCATCTCGACCAGGTTGCCCCAGGCCTCGTCCAGGCTATCTTTCCACAAAGCTATGGTTGGCGCGTCCCCGTGACCCATTTGAATCAATTGATCGCAGTTTTCGTTCGCCTTTGCCACTCGTTCACTGCCAATTGATTCAGTATCTCTCGCGAATTGGTGGAAGCGCTCTTGGAGCATCTGTAGTGAGGAAACTGTGTTGTGACAGTTGCAGAGGTGCAAGCAGTGAAAGTACTTGTGGATGTGAGACTGCGTGCTCAGAATATTGTTACAGATGTCGGGCTACGCACTATGCCAAACATACTATGCTGCACATGCCACAGTTTACCATGGTGGCACACAAGTGTCAGATGAGTATGACACATCGACTTCTTCAGTGCAGTGAAGGCACCATTAGCGGGTCGCTCAGATGTCAGGGGAATTGTCAGACTGTCAGACTGTGCAACAAGTCTATAGGTCGGTCATCAGTTGCGTTTGTGTTCAAAATCGACCCAGTTTCATATCCCACTCTTCACTCCTCCACAACTCTTCACACCTCTGGACATCTGAACCACTTCGCTGGTGTGTCCCAACTATGCAGGGCCGCCTGCACGTGTTTGCGGGAGACGTCAAATGACGGTTACATGTCAGCAATTGCATTTGTGCAGTGACCCCCAGGCGTTTCACTCATCTCTCTTCAGCCCTCTTCACTTCACCACCTCACACATCTGCACATCTGAAGCGTGTCTCCAACTATGCAGGGTCACCTGCACGTGCTCGTAGTCCTGGCCCAGCTCCTGCGAGGCGGCCACCAGCTCCTTCTCAGCGATCCACTGCAGCAAATCATCGATTTCTCTGTGTAATCCATACAATTGCAGGGTCTCGTCCAGTCGTCTGCGACGCTCCTTGCAGAGATCTTGCAATCCAGCGTAGAGTTTGTCGATTTGCGATTGGCGCACGGCGATCTGGTCGCTGGAAGGAAATTATGGAATTTGAATTTTGTGGGAATATAGACAGAATTTTGAAGCGATTTCGAATTTGTGGGAACTGTAGCACTTCGGAAACGTATCTGAATCTACTAAAATGCTGTGGAAAAAGTGGATTTTCTCCGTACGAAGAACTAAGGCTTCAAGAAAATTCCAAATTTTGGAAGCTGAGACTTGGCAGTTTTGAAAAATTCATTGACTTTTGTGCGATTGTAACATTAGAAAACAATATGATTTATCTAGCAACCAAATTTCATACAGAAGTTGGCAACTGGCAAGTTGGGCTCATGAACGAAAAGTTAAATTCTTTCAAAAACATGCAGTTTCAAACTATCGATAAGTTCACATTCTGCAGTTGTTTAAAATTACCACTTAAGAACAAAACCCGAATTTCTACATGCAAAGAATAGTACAGTACTTCTAGAACAGAAAACTCACATTACCTCAAGGGGCTTCTCTGATCAATAAACTTCTGGGCTCTATCGCTGAGCTCTCTAATGGTGTCCGCATAGGCGTTGATATCAGCCAGTAATCTTTCGTGTTTCTTGATCTGGTTATCCGTGGAAAACTCGTCTTTGCCCCTCTCGTCTTGCATCATGTACAGCTCTTGCTCCGACATCCAGGCCTCGGCCTCGTTGCAGTCGTACAGGAACTGTGATAAGGGATGGTAAGGGGTGATAAGAGGTGTTAAGAGGTGTTAAGAGGAGGAGCAACAGAAGAAAAACAACAACAAAAAAAGAGCAAGAAAGAAAGGAGGTGTTAAGAGGTGATATGAGGTGTTAAGAGGTGATATGAGGTGTTAAGAGGTGGTATGAAGCGATACGAGGATGAGATGATAAGACATGACAAGCGATGTTAAGATGTGATAAGAGGTGATATGAGGTGTTAAGAGGTGTTATGAAGTGATACGAGGATGAGGTGATAAGACATGACAAGAGATGATAAGAGGTGATAAGAAATGATAAGAGGATGATGATAAGCATACCTGTAACGCGCCCCCTGTTGAGGGGAGGGGGGGGGTGATATGGGGGGGTAAGCGGTGATTTGGGGGGGGGGGGGTGTTAAGAGGTGATTGGGGGGGGGCCCAAAACCGAGGGGGGGGTCAAAATGACCTAAAAATTTGGCAAAAAAGTAAGGAAATTTTGCAAAAATAGGGTAAAAAGTGCCAAAAAACGCTTAATTTTGATGGAAAACAGCCTAAATATAGCGCCGCAGGTGAAAATTTGGCCATATTGAAGCGCCGCAGGCGAAAATTTTCGCAATTTTTGGGGGGGGTCTTTCAGGCTGGCCAGGGGGGGGGGGGGGGGGGGGGGGGGGGGGGGGCGGGGACTTGGCAGGGGGGGGGGGGTCCCCCCCCCCCCACCCCCCCCCCCCCCCAGCGTTACAGGTATGATGATAAGTGATGATAAGTGACGATAGGAGGTGATAAGAGATCGTAAGAAATGATAAGAAATGACAAGAGGTGATAAGAGGTGATATGAGGTGATAAGAGATGACAAGAGGTGAAAACAGGACGTGATAAGAGACAAAGAGATGATAAGGGATTAGACAAGGCAGAAGATAAGAGCTGAGAAGAGATGACAAGAGGTGACAAGAGATGATAGAAGATTGATGATGGCAGATGGGGTGACAAGAGATGACAAGTGACAACTGCCACACTAGGCCATGGGTTATGGGTGACAAGTGATATGGCGAAAGATGCCCAGTGACTTACAAGAAGACGGAGAACAAGTGACAAGTAATGGGTGACACTGACACGCTACACACGATAGGCGACAAGCGAGAGGTGACAAGTGGATGACAAATCCCAATCCAAAACAATGAGCTACAGTATACACCCACCCTATGGGCCTTCTCAGATTTTTCAAGCAGCTTCCTTCTCTCCTCAATGGCGTCCTTTAGTTCCTGCCAGGCGTTCTGCAGCTCGCTGATCTTCAGCTGCAACCATTAGTTAACAATTTGTCCCCATTTTTGGGGGATTTTTGTCACAATTTTACGAACAAAATACTTCAAATTCGGCGCTATTTTCGTGTCCGGCGTCGATTAATTCGCGACCATTTTCGCAGATCTGCTGAATCCAGGGCTCGTGGTTTTCCACCTCGTTTTTCAGGCTCTGAAAAATATAGAATAAACTCTTTGTTAATTTTGAATATTTGAATATTTTTGTAATGCGACACAGTAGACAACTACTAAAA
>JASAMZ010002814.1:0-10481 GCA_030248115.1 Linhomoeus sp. GSCO2_2
GACAATAGCGTCCGTATATATACTCGCCGCCCTGGGGGGCGGCGAAAAACTGTGGCACCACGTTGGCATCAGTGTAAACTTGAGAGCGTGTGCGCGATAATGCGCACTGGATAGTGAAGTGCCGCCAGACATTTAGTCGACAATCTGGTGGGGTATCGCCGCAATTGGTCTTGGATTTGTTCGTGGTACCTGATCCATAAATGGATCAGAAGATTCGCCGCAGGCACACTTTGCGCTTATAATTGTGGCAACTGATCCATAAATGGATCAGGAATTAATTCGCCGCAGGCACACAGTGCAATAAAAGTGTCTCAATGAGACGACGCCCTATTGAAATGGGTATAAATGGGACGACGCCCTATTGAAAAGGGTATAAATGGGACGACGCCCTATTCTTTTGGGCTTAGTGCTCGATGCTTCCACACGAAGTATGTTGAAGTCTAATAAGCTGCTTGAAATTGTCGAAATTTAGAAATTCTGACAAAAACCTTAAAGATATACCTAAATTGTTTAATTATAAAATCTAGAACTATTTGCTAAATACTTGGCAGACTGCGCCCGACACAACTATGCAAAGACATTTTTAAATTTAAGCTATTTGGAACTGTCGAAATTTAAGGATCTTAACAAAAATATCCCAAATTTCGTTAATTATAAAATCAGAAACTATTTGTTAAATACTTGACAGACTATGCCCAATGCGTCAACGCAAAGACATTGTGAAATTTAAGCTGTTTGAAATTGTCATAATTTGGAAATATTGACAAAAACCTTGAAAATATCCCAAAATTCGCTAATTATAAAACTTAGAACGAGTTGCTAAATACTTGGCAGCCTATGCCCGACACAACCATGTAAAGAAATTATAAAATTTAAGCTGTTTGAAATTGTCGAAAATTTGGGAATTTTGACAATACCCTTGAAAATATCCCTACTATCGTTAATTATAAAATCTGAAACTATTCGATAAATACTTGGCAGACTATGCTCGACACATCCGTGAAAAGAAAATTTGAAATTTAAGCTGTTTGAAATTGTCGAAATTTGTGGATTTTAACAAAATTCTTAAAAATATCCTAAATTTCGTTAATTATATTCGCTGAAACTATTTGTTAAATACTTTGCAGACTATGCTCGATACATCGGTGCAAAGAAATTTTGAAATTTAAGCCGTTTGAAATTGTCGAAATTTGGGAGTTTTGACAAAACCCTTGAAAATACCCCTAATTTCGTTAATTATAAAATCTAAAACTATTTGATAAATACTTGACAGACTATGCTCGACACATCCGTGAAAAGAAATTTTGAAATTTATGCCGTTTGAAAATGTCAAAATTTGGGGAATTTTGACAAAACCCTTGAAAATATCCCTATTTTCGTTAATTATAATTTCTGAAACTATTTGCTAAATACTTGGCCGACTATGCTCGATACATCGGGGCAAAGAAGTTTTGAAATTTAGGCCGTTTAGAATTGTCGAAATTTGGGAATTTTGACAAAACCCTTGAAAATATCCCTATTTTCGTTAATTATAATTTCTGCAACTATTTGCTAAATACTTGGCAGACTATGCTCGATGCATCTGTGCAAAGAAGTTTTGAAATTTATTCTGTTCTAAATTGTACAAATTTGGGAATTTTGACAAAACCCTTGAAAATATCCCTAATTTTGTGAATTATAAAATCCGAAACTATGTCACAAATTCATCGCGTCTTATGCCCTGTCCATTTCAGCTAAAACTTTGCCGATACGACTTGCAAATGAAAGTGTCATTTTTGACATTTTCATATTTTAATTGTAAATATCTCGAAATAGCGAAATTAGCAACAGAAACGGACAACGGCACGTTACTCAGCGCATTCGACTCCATTGGGTGGCACTAACCGTCACGTCTAGTTTTTCCGTACTTACACACACACACACAGAGGAACGAACAGACAATAGCGTCCGTATATATACTCGCCGCCCTGGGGGGCGGCGAAAAAACTGGGTACCCGATGATGGTTGATTGACATTGTATAGTGTGTCGTGCATTTGAGGAGTATATTCCATAGAGTGTCAGAATAGTAAGTTGAGCATTTCTTCGGGGAGTATCGCCGCAGTTACCTCGAGTTTCCAGAGAAAGTTTGTGTCATTGTTGGGCAATCGATGCTTGTAAGGCGCATTGGTGGGTACTGATCCATAAATGGATCAGGAATGTTCGCCGCAGGTTCACTTTGGAACAAAGAGGGTCTAAATGGGACGACGCCCTTTTCTTTTGGGTCACAAATGCGGACGGTTACGGTACCGTTGCTGTAGATTGCAGAACCGCACAGTGAACAGAATTGCTGCGTTTCGTCTTCGATTGAATAGGTGGCAAAAACATACGTTGCCGGACACATTCATGGAAAAATATTGCTAAGTTTTAGCCACTTGAAATTGCCGAATCTGCCATGTTTAAAAAAAACTTGAAAATATCCCTAATTTCGTGAATTCTAAAATCTGAAACTGCTTTATAATTACTTGACATACTACGCCCGATTCATCCACGCAAAGATATTTTCAATTTTAAGTCGTTTGAAATTGTCAAAATTTGGCCATTCAAAGAAAAACCTTGAAAATATCCTTAAATTCGTTAATTATAAAATATAAAACTATTTGCTAAATAGTTGACAGACTATGCCCGACACAAACATGCAAAAACATTCTGAAATTTAAGCTATTCGAAATTGTCGAAATTTGTGAATTTTAGCAATACCCATGAAAATATCCCTAATTTCGTTAATTATAAAATCTGAAACTATTTGATAAATACTTGGCAGACTATGCTCGACACATCCGCGCAAAGAAGTTTTGAAATCTAAGCTGTTTGGTTTTGTCGAAATTTGGGAATTTTGACAAAACCCTTGAAAATATCCCTAATTTCGTTAATTATAAAACCTGAAACTATTTGATAAATACTCGGCAGACTATGCTCGACACATCCGTGAAAAGAAGTTTTGAAATTTAAGCTGTTTGAAATTGTCGAAATTTGGGAATTTTGACAAAAACCTTGAAAATATCCCTAATTTCGTTAATTATATTCGCTGAAATTATTTGCTAAATACTTGGCAGACTATGTTCGATACATCCGTGCAAATAATTTTTGAAATTTAAGCTGTTTGAAATTGTCGAAATTTGGGAATTTTGACAAAACCCTTGAAAATATCCCCAATTTCGTGAATTCCAAAATACGAAACTATGTCACAAATTCATCGCGTAGTATGCCCTTTCCATTTCAGCAAAAACTTTGCCGATACGACTTGTAAATAAAAGTGTCATTTTTGACATTTCATATTTTAATTGTAAATATCTCGAAATAGGGAAATTAGCAACAGAAACGGACAACGGCACGTTACTCAGCGCATTCGACTCCATTGGGTGGCACTAACCGTCATGTCTAGTTTTGTGACACACACACACACACACACAGACACACACACACACACACACACACGAACGGACAATAGCGTCCGTATATATACTCGCCGCGCTGGGGCGCGGCGAAAAAACAAGCTTAGAGTAAAAACTGGATACCCGATGATGGTTGATTGGCATTGTATAGTGTTTTGTGCATTTGAGGAGTATATTCAATAGTGTGTCAGAATAGAAAGTTGAGCATTTCTTCGGGGAGTATCGCCGCAGTTACCTCGAGTTTCCAGAGAAAGTTTGTGCCATTGTTGGGCAATCGATGCCTGTAAGGCGCATTGGTGGGTACTGATCCATAAATGGATCAGGAATGTTCGCCGCAGGTTCACTTTGGAATGAAGAGGGTCTAAATGGGACGACGCCCTTTTCTTTTGGGTCACAAATGCGGACGGTAACGGTACCGTTGCTGTAGATTGCAGAACCGCACAGTGAACAGAACTGCCGCGTTTCGTCTTCGATTGAATTGGTGGCAAAAATGTACGTTGTCGGACACATCCATGGGAAAATATTGCTAAGTTTTAGCCACTTGAAATTGCCGAAATCTGCCATGCTTGAAAAAAAACCTTGAAAATATCCCTAATTTTGTGAATTCTAAAATCTGAAACTGCTGTATAATTACTTGACATTCTACGCCCGATTCATCCACGCAAAGATATTTTGAATTTTAAGTTGTTTGAAATTGTCAAAATTTAGCAATTTTCAAAAGAACCTTGAAAATATCCCTAATTTCGTTAATTATAAAATCCGAAACTATATGCTAAATACTTGGCAGACTATGCTCGGCAAGTAGTCATAGCATAGCATAGCAGCTTTGAAATTGCCGAAATTTGGAAATATTGACAAAACCCTTAAAAATATCCCTAATTTCGTTAATTATAAAACTTGAAACTATTTGATAAATACTTGGCAGACTATGCTCGATACATCCGTGCAAAAAAGTTTTGAAATTTAAGCTGTTTGAATTTGTTGAAATTTGGGAATCTTGACAAAACCCTTAAAAATATCCCTAATTTCGTTAATTATAAAACCTGAAACTATTTGGTAAACACTTGGCAGACTATGCTCGACACATCCGTGAAAAGAAATTTTGAAATTTAAGCTGTTTGAAATTGTCGAAATTTGGGAATTTTGACAAAAACCTTGAAAATATCCCTAATTTCGTTAATTATATTTGCTGAAACTATTTGATAAATACTTGGCAGACTGTGTTCGATACATCCGTGCAAAGAAGTTTTGAAATTTAAGCTGTTTGAAATTGTCGATATTTGGGAATTTTGACAAAAACCTTGAAAATATCCCTAATTTCGTAAATTCCAAAATCCGAAACTATGTCACAAATTCATCGCGTCTTATGCCCTTTACATTTCAGCAAAAACTTTGCCGATACGACTTGTAAATAAAAGTGTCATTTTTGACATTTTCGTATTTTAATTGTAAATATCTCGAAATAGGGAAATTAGCAACAGAAACGGACAACGGCACGTTACTCAGCGCATTCGACTCCATTGGGTGGCACTAACCGTCACGTCTAGTTTTGTGACACACACAGACAGAAACACACACACACACACACACACACACACACACACACACACACACACACACACACACACACACGAACAGACAATAGCGTCCGTGTGACCGGGAGAACCCGTCTTGAGTGAAAACTCGGATATCCGGGTTTTCACTGAGTTGGTTAGTGAAAACCCGGATATCAGGGTATTCACTGTTGAGTTAGTGAAAACCCGGATATCCGGGTTTTCACTGATAGGTTAGGGAAAACCCGGATAATTCTCCGATATGCTCAAAATCGCGCAATACACTGCTAGAACTATATTTCCATTGCCTGTAGGCCGTTTGGTTCCTTTCAAATCAGGCTATGCTTAGGCTCGCCCTGCGCCCACAGTCCACAAGAGTCAGTCGGCGTCGCAGTCTGGCGGGTCGAAACTTAGGCTTAACGCGACCGGTGACCGACTTCAGGGCGCGCGGAGCGCGCCCTGAAGTTGGTGGTCGCGCTAAGCCTCAGTTGAGACCCGCCAGGCGCGACGTCGACCGAGTTTTAGTGCAAACTGTAAGTGGGATAAACACTCCTCCATATACTTCACCTCCTGCTTAGGCCGGCTGTGCCCCCTCCCTCCGTACTAACGCTTGCGACAACTTTCAGTCGCGTGCAAACTCTAAGCGGGATGCACATTCCATGTATACTTAGCCGCCTGTTGAAGCCAGACGTGCCAATTGGCCGCCAACATTTGGCATTGTGAAAGAGGCGGCTCGGCAAAGATTAAGGTATTGCAAAAGATCGCACGTTTCGCACTACGACGCTTGTTTCGCGCAACAAACAGCGCGATTTGCCACTCAAAAGCACTTGTTTCGTCAGCAGTGTTGAAAACTATAGAAGCCTTGATTTCTACGCTATTTCTTCGAAAAGATTAGTGAAAACACAGCTATCATGATTTTCACGATCCTCCCACAACATCTCGCATATCCGGGTTTCCACTAAACTTTCAGTGAAAACCCGGATAATTTGACATTATCCGGGTTTTCACTAACCCGTCAGTGAAAACCCGGATATCCGGGTTTTCACTAAGTCGACCAGTGAAAACCCGGATATCCGGGTTTTCACTGAATCCGGGTAGTCACGGTAACATATATACTCGCCGCCCTGGGGGGCGGCGAAACAAGCTGTGTGTGTAAAAAGTTCAACCTATACTTCGTGTCTGTCAAATCTTGGTGAACAGCATAGTGAATTTTACTCGCACAATTAGCCGTATCTAGAGAAGGTATCTTGAAAACGTGTACCACAATTCAAATGCAGCTATTACCACGATACGGTTGTCTGTACAGCTGATCTAAAGTTCAGTGATATCGCCGCGTTCGCTATCTGGTATCGGCATGATACGACGCCGTTCATCTGAAGTTTTACATCTGTGGGAATACGCCACATCGAAAAAAAACTTGCCAACCGTTTG
Organism: Linhomoeus sp. GSCO2_2; assembly: GCA_030248115.1. NCBI lineage: Eukaryota > Metazoa > Nematoda > Chromadorea > Monhysterida > Linhomoeidae > Linhomoeus > Linhomoeus sp. GSCO2_2. The sequence goes on from JASAMZ010002814.1 coordinate 6,417, forward strand.
GTGTAGTCGTTCTCTACTAGGAATTTCGTTTGGTGTACGCATTTCGCGTTATGACGCTTTTGACAATTTGTAGATTTTTGGCAAATTGTGGCGTATTTATATAAAATTCCACAATTGCAAACAATTTGTTTTGTGTTGCAAATTATCCGCGGTTTATGCTCTTTCGATTTCTGAAGAAATTTCGCCGCTAGTCCATCAGGCGACAAAATCGATTTTCGACTTTTTTATATTTTAATTGCAAATATCTCTAAATTGCAGTATTTCAAAGCTGTATAACCATGTCACAAATTCTTACTGGGTTACGACCTTTCAATTTCTGCATTCATATTCGTCAATAAATGACGTTCTATATTTGTCAATTCACGAAATTTTGACAAATAATTGCGTATTTCTATGAAATTCCGCATATGCAAAAAATTTCTTTTGTGTTACAAATTGTCCACGGCCTATGTTCTTTCCATTTCTGAAGAAATTTCGCCGCTAGCTCATCAGGCGAAAAAGTCGATTTTCGATATTTTCATATTTTGATTGTAAATATCTCCAAATTGCAATTTTTCAAAACTGAAAAACTATGTCACAAATTCTTACTGGCTTGCGACCTTTCAATTTCTGCATTCACATTCATCAATAAATTACGTTCTATTTTTGTCAATTTATGAAATTTCGACAAACAATTTCGTATTTCTATCAAATTTCACATCGACAAAAAATTTCTTTCGTGTCACAAATTATCAGCGGTCCGTGCTCTTTCCATTTCTGAAGAAATTTCGCGGCTAGCTCATCAGGTGAAAAAGTCGATTTTCGACATTTTCATATTTTAATTGTAAATATCTTCAAATGGCAATTTTTCAAAACTGAAAAAGTATGTCACAAATTCTTATTGGCTTACGACGTTTCAGTTTCTGCATTCACATTCGTCAATAAATGACGTTCTATTTTTGTCAATTTAGGAAACTTCGACAAACAATTGCGTATTTCTATCAAATTCCACATTGACAAAAATTTCTTTTGGGTTACAAATTATCAGCGGCCCGTGCTCATTCCATTTCTGAAGAAATTTCGTGGCTAGCTCATCAGGTGAAAAAGTCGATTTTCGACATTTTTGAATTTTAGTTGTGAATATCTCGAAAATGCGAAATTAGCAACAGAAACAGACAGCGGATCCGTACTCAGCGACCTTGACTCTACTTGACCACATATGTCATGTATCTTACTTCGGTGGCACGGACGGACGGACGGACACACACACACACACACGCACACACATTGTCAACCGTATATATGTCACAGGCGATGGCCGTCTCACAGTTCACAAGAGTCAGTCGGCGCCGCAGTCTGGCGGGTCGAAGCTTAGGCTTAACGCGACCGGTGACCGATTTCAGGGCGCGCGGAGCGCGCCCTGAAGTTGGTGGTCGCGCTAAGCCTCAGCTGAGACCCGCCAGGCGTGACGCCGGCCGAGTTTTAGTGCAAACTGTAAGTGGAACAAGCTGTGTGTGTAAAAAGTTCAACCTATACTTTGTGTCTGTCAAATGTTGGTGAACAGTATAGTGAACTTTGTACACATCGTTAGCCGCATCTGGAGAAAGTGTCTTGAGAATGTGTACCTTATGCCAAGTGCAGCTATCCCCACGATACGGTTGTCTGTACAGCTGATCTGAAGCTCAGTGATATCGCCGCGTTCGCTATATGTTATCGGCATGATACGACGCCGTTTATCTGATGTTTCCTACCTGTGTGAAAACGTCACATCCGACAAAAAACTTGCCAAAAGTTTGGTGCGAGCGAATTCCTGTGTTTTTCAACAACGCATTTCTGTTTCCGAGTGCAAATTCATCATTCTCATCAATAAACAGCTGTTCTGGCCATCAGACGAAAATCTCGATTTTGACATTTATTCAAAAAATTTAATTCTAAATATCTCGAAATTGGAATTTATTAAAAATGTAAACCTATGTCACAAATTCTTATTGGCATACGGCCTTACCATTTCCGCGTTCAAATTCGTCAAAAAACGACGTTCTTTTTTGTTGATTTATGGAATTTTGAAAAATAATAACGTATTTCCATTAAATTCCATATTTGCAAAAAATTTCTCTTACGTTACAAATTATCCGCAGTCCATTCTCCTTCCATTTCTGAAGAAATTTCGCCGCTATATCAGCAGGTGGAAAAGTCGATTTTCGACATTTCCATATTTTGATTAAAAATATCTCGAAATTGCAATTTTTAAAAACTGCAAAACTATGTCACAAATCCTTATTGGCATACGGCCTTTCCATTTCTGCATTCACATTCGTCAATAAACGACGCTGTATTTTAGTCAATTCTTGCAATTTTGACAAATAATCGCGTATTGCTATTCAATTCCACATTTGCAAAAAATTTTATTTGTGTTACAAATTGTCCCCGGCCTGTGCTCCTTCCATTTCTGAAGAAATTTCGCGGCTAGCGCATCAGACGAAAAAGTCGATTTTCGACATTTTCGAATTTTAATTGCGAATATCTCGAAAATGCGAAATTAGCAACACAAACGGACACCGGATCCGTACTCAGCGACCTCGACTCTACTTGACCACATATGCCACATATTTTACTTCGGTGCCACGGACGGACGGACGGACGGACGGACACACAGACAGACAGACAGACAGACATTGTCATCCGTATATATACACCTCGCCGCGCTGAGGCGCGGCGAAATAAACACTCCTCCATTCACTTCACCTCCTGCTCAGGCCTGCTGTGCCCCTTCCCTGCTAGCGCCCACGACAGCTTTCACTTTGAAGACGGCTGTTGACTGGTCCATCAGGCGATAGCCGTCTTTTCGAGCAGAAGACGGCAATCGCCTGACGCACCAGGCGATGGCCGTCTTTTCCCCGAGAAGACGGCCGCGGCCTGATCGACCAGGCGATAGCCGTCTAGACGGCTATCGCCTGAAGACGGCTACTGACTGCAACATATATACACCTCGCCGCGCTGAGGCGCGGCGAAACAAGCTGTTTTAAAAAAGTTGAGTTGTTTTATTAATACAGAGTGGTTTGCGAGTGTTTTAAAGTGGAAGAGTAAAAGAGTGGATACTTTTGTAAAGTATTTCGAAGCCTTTCCGATATGACGCGCGCCCGCCCGGAGTCCACTATTCATGCGCTACTTCTGACACGCTCCTTTCTCAGAGGTTCTTGCAGGGCAACATTGGGATCGCCCGGGATTAATTTTTTGAGCAAGACACACGCATTTCTGAGCGGTTGTTGCAAGGCAACATTGGTATCGCCCGGGATTAATTTTTTTAGCAGACTAAGTTGTTTGTAAGACAAGGGTTTAAAAAACAAAAGTTTTCCTTTATGAATGACCGTTCAACAACTGCCTCCACGTAAGCTTTCAAACGGTCGAACGAATGCCGCTCTACAACGTAAGACGAGCAAGTTAGATTTGCTGTTTGAACCTTTGGGTTACTGTAGCTCGCGATATTCAAACTTTTGAGTTTCGACCAATAGGAGAACAAACTATCATTGAGTCAAGAGCTATCGAGCAACTCAAGATCGTCTCTCTACGACGCACGCTGAGCGAATTAGAGCGATTTCTATGCTAAAGCGATAGAATGTCGCTTTTCGTGGTGCGTGTTTGCGTAATTAACAAAATTTTTACGCCAAGTGAAAGAGCACGCCGAGACCTTTTAGTTGACCTACCGCACGCCGCTCTATGACGTAAGACGAGCGTGTTAGATCCGTTTTGCGTTTTGGACCTTCGGGTTACTGTAGCGCGCGCAATTCAAACTTTTGAATTTCGACTTCTATTAACGGAATTATCAGTGTACCGAAACCTATTCAAGGAACTCAAGATCGTCTCTCTATGACGGAAGACGAGCGAGTTAGATAAGTTTTGCGTTTTAAACCTTTGGGTTACTGTAGCTCCCGAAATTCAAACTTTTGAGTTTCGACCAATAGAAGAACAAATGATCAGTGAGTCGAGAGCTATCCAACCAACCCAAGATCGTCTCCGTACGATGCACGCTGAGCGAGTTAGAGCGATTTCTGCGTTAAAAACGCGAGAATGCCGCTTTTCGTGTTG